>JAJIBD010012128.1:0-49227 GCA_021461705.1 Cryptotis parvus
AAAAACAAAAAAACAAAAAAAAACAAAAAAGTGGGGAGTGAAGATAAACAGAAACTTAACTTCTTCAGAGAAGAAATACAAATGTTCAAAGGCACGCTGATAATCTGCTCTACAGAACTAATTATCAGGGAGATGCAAATCAAAACAACAATGAGATACCACCTGACCCCACAGACACTGGCACACATCAAAAATTACAACCAGTGGTGGAGTGGATCTGGAGAGAAAGGGACTCTCATTCACTGCAGGTGGGAATGCCGCTTGGTTCAACCTTTCTGAGAACAATGTGGTTATTTTTCAAAGACATTAGAAATTGAGTTTCTATACAAATCAGCAAAACAGCTCCTGGGAACATACCTGGGGACCCAAAACACAATTCAGTATATTTTTTTGATGCTTTGTGGCACTATGTTGGTTTGTATAACCCAGACAGAGAAACTTTACTCTGTGTAGCATGGTCTGACCCCTTCTTCAGACAGGAAATCTCAAGCTAGCTATGGGACCCCAAAATCCCTCTTCCATGGATCCAGTCAGAAGAGTAAATCACAGGAGGCTAATTGGCAGGAGCAGGTCTTGCAGTTCTTATAATAACAGGTATTGTTACAAGTACCTATTACTTTAAGCCTGTTACAAGTTCCTTAGATCCTCTGCTAACTCGGAGACCCAGGAGGCAGGCCAGATCCAGGACAAACTAGAAATCACATCTTCTGTAAAAAAATGAGGAATGTTCAGATCTGTAAAGACTCATCACAGCCTGGGCCCTTCTGTCAGCATCAAAGTGGGTCCCAGAGACCAGGATCTTCTCTGTTCCAGAGTGGAAGGGGTAGACTCCTTCCTGCCAGGAGACCAGGATCTTATCCTGTCACAGAGCAGATGGAGTAGACTCCTTCCTGCTAGGAGACCCCTACAGAAGGTGAAAGGCCTGAGGCCACCTCTGGCTCACTCAGCTGACCTGATGTTCTTTTTTTTTCTTGCTTTTTGGGTCACACCCGGCAATGCTCAGGGGTTTCTCCTGGCTCTGCACTTAGGAATTACTCCTGGCGGTACTCGGGGGACCATATGGGATGCCAGGGATCAAACCCGGGCCGGCATGGGCAGGCCATGTGCAAGGCAAACGCCCCTACCTGCTGGGCTATTGCTCCGGCCCCCAACCTGATGTTCTTATCTTCACACTAGACCAATTGGCCAAACATGGGTAACCCACCATGACAGGTAAAACGTTAATGCCTTTCTTAGTGCATCTCTTGCTCTGTTCTTAGCTAATGCCCAGGGACCTCTCAGTAAATAAGAGCAGAACAGGACAGGACAAAACAAACGGAACAGAACAGTATAGTACAGGACTGTACAGGACAGAACAGGGCAGAACCATACAGGACAAGAAAGTCTGGACAGTAGACTGTTAGACTCACCTAGTGACAAGGATTGGAGAGGTAGTAGATGGTGAATAGGTGGGCCAGAAGCCCTTAGCAGTTTCCAGGCTGAGCCATCGCCTCCAACCCCAGCTAGGGCAGGCAGTAGAGCACTGGTGTCCTCGTAGTAGGGCACCGCCACCATCCTGTTCCAGGATGACATCAAACTGGCCCTGACACAGCATCATGAGAGTGCACAGGGTTGTGTTGTGTTGTGTCATGTGGAAGAGCTGTCTTGGGGGCTGCTGGGGTGGGGCTGCTCTTCCAGGGGGCTGCAGAGCTTAATTTTCAGAACCTGCTCTCGTCCTCTACTTTTACCCACCTACTGTAATAATATGAAAATATTTCTTTTTCCAAGCCTCTCTCTAGCCCATCAAATACTCCAGGGATCGTCCCTGTGAGCCTCTTCAGGCAAGTCACTGTGCTTTAATATTTCCAAATTCAGCTGGGTGGTTGGGAACATCCTGTCTGTGTCATTTACTGGGACCAGGCTGGGATTGTAAGAAATAAGGATCCCCACAGTGTCTGTGTGGGATGCGGCACACAGGAGCCCTGAATTTCCTAAATGCTGATAGGGGATGGGGCTGGCGGGTGTGTGTGGGGACAGGGGGGAAGCAGGACAGGTGGGTGATGGCTGAAGAAGCATCACTAACAACCAGTTAGCCCCCTTGTGATTCTGGGGGCTATTGCGGAGAGGGTGGGGTGCCCCTCCCACTCCGCAGGGAATCTCTCACACTGGATAACAAGCCACCCAAAACCCACAGGAGCTGTGGCTTCTCTGAGTGGTCCCAGCCTGGAGGGCACACAGAGATTTGGGTAAGGGCTCACCTAGAGGACTGGGCATTCTGGATTTCTGCACACCATGCCCTGCATGCTTGCCCAGCTGCCCTTCCTGCCTTCTGCTCTTGGTGAGGCCCCAAGGCTAGGAAGGATCTGATTTGAGTCCCCTGAACCATTCTGGTGCATTAATGGCGCTGGAGGAGGGTCATGGAGCCCCAGTTCATGGATTCTTGGTCAGAGGCACAGTAACAGCAGGTTCACTCCAACACCCAATGAGTGGAAATCATTGAATCTCCCTGTGCTGCATTTTCTGGTTCTAATAACAGCAGGGAATCACTTAGTGATGGCAAGAGCAAATGGGTCACTGCACATAGAGATCTCAGCTGCTGCCCACAGGAGGTGTAGGGATTCAGCCCTGCATCACACTTTGTGCTGGTGCCCAGGTGGAATGGGTGCGTGCACGAGGATCAGGGCAACTGTGCGGCTCCCAAGTTGCCCTCGCATGCTCCTTCTACTGCTGGGGCAGGGGCTCTGTCCTGGACGGGGAGTCCCCTCAGGCAGCTGGCACCTGGTTCGAACCACTCTCCATGGGTTTGGGTGCAAGTGCTGGGAGGAAGCCCCAGCTTAGGTACAGTGTGAGTGATAGTTGTTTACACATGGGGCTATGGCCATCACTGGGGCCAGACTGGGATGTGTAAGAAATAAGGACTTGGGCACAGCTCCTGTGGGTTTTGGGTGGCTTGTTGTCCAGTGTGAGAGGAGATTCTCTGTGGAGTGGGAGTGGACCCTAATCAAGGACCAAGGGCCCAGGGTGGTTGGATGTGGCCTAGTGCCAGGGGTGAACCCCGCTGGGCATTTGAACCACCAACTTGGAGCATGGCTTCTTCCAAGAGCCAGGACCCAGAGCTGAGGGACAGGGCTGAAGTCCAGGCCAGGGACAGCTCTGGGCCCACTCAGGCACATCTGAGTTATGGTCCAGTCAGGTGCTGTGAGGAAGATGTTTATTGCTCTCACACAGTCCCCCATACTGACCACAGCCTCAAGGAAGGTGACCCAGGTGGGAAGGGCCACGTGGGGTCCTGGGCAGGGCCAAGTCCTCAGACCGGGCCCTAATCCAGCAGGAGCTCAGGCCTGCTGGGGGTTGACCACTTTTCCCAGGAGCAGGATGCTCTGTGTGTCCTCAGAGATGACGACCACCAGGAAGGGCCTGTTGAATCTCACAACCGGTTTTTTTTTTGTTGTGCAGATACACTATTAAGTTTTTCTCTCTTGGCAGCAGCAGCTTCAGTGCCTTCCTCAGTCACATCCAGCATGGCCTTGTGGACCACCTGTGGGACACAGAGCTGTCACTACTGGGCAGGACCAGCGGAGGCAGCCAACCTGCCTGAGCTCCTGTGGTGCAGCTGGCCTGGCCCTGGGTTGTTGCAGGACACCTAAAAGCCTAGGCCTCTGCATCTGCCCTGGATTGCCTCCTGCAGGTCACTTCATAGATAGGGGGTAGTCTGAATGTGGCAGTCTTATCTGACCATGTATTCTGTACTGGCTGGTATAAATATTCTCTCATGCTACCATAATCATCGTGGGACTAGCTAGATCTTACCAGCATATTTGCCTGGCCACGTAGGATCCCTAAGTAATTAGACCAGAGAGAAATGCTGTTTGCCTCCAAGCAAACAAGCATGGCTCCCTGATATACTCAAAGGCAACTAAAATACAAAACTACCGTGAAGTAAAAGAGACTTGTGAAGGCTTGGAGAAATATTTAACTGGCATTAGTATTAGTCTTTGGTACAGAGACATGCCATCTCAGAACCCCCTTCTCTACCCTATAAAAGCAATTCCAGGCAGATCTTAGCTCAAGACATTAGCATATAAAAGGGCCTAGGTGAAGTGCTGGGAGAGATTACCTGAGGGCATTTGACCCTCCCGGCTTTCCATAACAGTGGGAGGGGAGGTCTGAGTTGCAGGGGTATAAAACTAGCCTGCTTCCTCTCTCGTGCGCTTCTTTTTGGGCTCTCTGTGAGCTTGCACCCTTCTTGGGAGTCTTGTCTTCTCCTTTTACAGGGCCTTAACACGTGGTGGCCGCCATCTTGGCCTACACGTGTCTGGGGTTCTAGCTGGGAATCCTAAGCACAGGGTTTTTCCTATTGCTGACTTGTATGCCTGAACCTGTGATAAGTAAAGCCTTTTAAAACTGCATCGGATTCCTGAGTCTTCATCCATTCCCGCCCGGCCGGGAGGTAGAAGGGAACTCACTTCCCGGCACTGTTGGGGACTCCGGCAGCGTTCCCCAACACTGGGTGTTCCTGTTGGGTTCCTTTTGTTTCCACCTTTCTGTCTCCTACTTGGCAGCTGCCAATTTCCCAGCCAAGCTGCAGTGGCTTGATAATGCTGCTTTTCTCTTTACCTTGTGCCCTTTGCATGTTCTTAATTGAACCTAAAATACTTTTGTATAAATACAGGAAGACAGGTAAGACTAATTTGTTACTTCTGGTCTTGCACCATCTCTCTCTGACTCTCTGTCTCTCTCTCTCTTTTTTGGTTCATACCCAAGATTCTCAGAGTTACTCCTGGCTCTGCACTCAGGAATTACTCCTGGCGGTGCTCTGGGATGCTGGGGATTGAACCCAGATCAGCTGAGTGCAAGGAAAATGCCCTATCTGCTGTGCTGTCACTCTTATCCTCATATATCTGAGCTAAATATATCAATTGACTTTAAATTTTTCTTAATTCCTCACATCCCTAAAAAGGAGGGTCCCACCTTGGGACTCCATAAACCAGAAAAAGAGCCCACCCTGGCATCAACATGGGACAGCTAAGTGTCCTGCTCCTGAGTGCAAGACCTTAAAGCAAGCCTTGTTTTGACCTAAGGCTAAGAGAGCAAGGTCACAGAATGAGCTCTCTGTTTACCCAAGAAAACAATGGATAGATACAACCCTGAGGGTTGGAATGATTCATCTGTAAGAGGAATGCACATATGGTCTATATGATTTGTTATCCCCAGGAAAGGTCAACCTCATTCTGGGTATAGATAAAGGTCTATTTCTCTTAGTATGCCTATACAAAAATGACTAGAAACATCATTGAAATAATTGTTTATAAGCCCAAGATGAGAGCAAATAACATCCAGAGATTCCACACTTAACCCAAGGGAGCTGGGGCTGAGCCCCCTGATTATTCTTTTACCTGATTAGACTTTCTTTGTTTCTCACTTCTCATTTTCTTTGTTTTCAGTAAATAGCCTTTTACCTTTTGCTCCCAGCCTTTGTGAAGTTCTGTACCCTGCTATTGTAAAGCCTTCCCCTTGCTTTTGAAAACTATAAAGGGTCTAGGGGGGGGACTCACTCTAGGACTTACTGAGTGAGTCTGGTCAGCTCAGCTCTGCCAGGCTGCTCTCTCTCTCTCTCTCTCTCTCTCTCTCTCTCTGGATAATTAAATCCTTGAACTTTTAAAAAACTGATAGTTTTGCTTCTGTGTCCATTGGCCAGAGAGAACAGCGGTTGGCTCCGAACAAGGCCAGGGTACCCAATGGACCCTAGTGCTGTTGGGGACCCTGAACAGCCCTGACATCTGGACAGCCCCCGCTGTCATGGCCCCCTCCAGAACCCTGGGGTCAGCCGGGAGAGCCTAAAACCACGTATGGGACAGGAATGAGTTCAGGTGTGCATAGTGGGAGACTATGCCTGTCTTGCTCTGCCAGGAGTGTGTCCAGAGGCCCTCAACATACAATATAAGATCAGCAAGAGGAAACTCGGTGCTTTTCCTTAGCTTCTGAGCAGAGCCTCTGTGGTTGGAAGCAGCTGCTGATACAGAGCCTGGGGCAGAGAGTGGATAGTCCTGGCTTTGTTCTTCCTGGCTCCTGGTTAGGCTGTGCCCTCGGTCTCTGCTTGTCCCCCAGCCGCCAGCTTCCATGCCAGATCTACCCAAACACCTTTGAAGGAATCAACTTTCATGCTTTGGGGAGTCAGGGCAGTGTGGGGTCCCCCTCTGCTAAGTGCCATCTCAGCATAGCCCAAAGGAATTCTTTATCCCTTTAGCTGCTCCCTGCTAGGCCCAGCCCAGTACCGAGCCCCACTGTGTGGTGGGTTCGCAGAAGCTGGAGAGTCTTGGTTGGGGGGTGACTCAGCAGGAGAAGGTGGGACCCGACTCAGGGCATTTTCCAAAGCAGGGCTGGGACCCCCAATCACACACCAACACTCCAGGAGACACAGCCATGACGGACTCAGGGGCCCCTCTGGACACCCGGCTGCTGGGCTCGTCATCCTCAGAGGCTGCAAGTCCGCAGCTCTGGCTCACCTGGGAAATGGTCACGTTCCTGGAGGTGATGATTCCTGAGAGACTTGCTTGCTGGGAGAAGAGCCTGCTGATGCCCAGCTCAGGCAGGACTTGCTCTAGGTTGTAGTTCCCAGAGATGGAGAACTTGGGCAGGCTCAGGCTTATTTCTCTGGCAGCAGAAGGAAAATGTAAGCTGTGCAGGATCCACTCAGGTATGAATTGGAGCCTGGTTCCAGGTAGTGCTCAGGGACCATCCCCCATGCTGGTGAGTGAGTGAGTGATCCTGAGTGAATAGATGAGATGGTAAGGAATAAGAAAGTGGATGAATGAGTGAATAAATGTAAAGAATTAAGAAGTGAGTGAATAAATGAGTGAGCCTATGAATGATTGGGAATAGATAAATGAGTAAAAGAGTCACTGAGTGAATGAGTGAATGAATGAGTGAATGATTCATCCTCAGCTGGGGGCAAAGCTGTCCCCAGGCCTGTCCATCCCCAGTTGTCTCTCTTCATCCCTTCTGTCCCCAGTTCCCTGCCTGACACTATGCTCGGGTGGGTATTGGATAGGGGCAGGTAAGTGCTGGGTTCATTGCTGGTCCTCACCCAATACCTCGAGCACGTGCCTCTCATGGTCCCCTTGGCACCCTCAAGACACCAGAGTCAAGTACCCCTACCCTTGTTGTTCCCCTACCCAGGAATCCCTTGGTGCTCTGGGGTTGGTCAGTTCAGTGGTAGGGGGATGGGGAGGTGAGGGGCGTAGAGGCTTGCCGTACCTCCAGGAGCAGCCCAGCCTCAAGCTCATCCATGCGACCACGGTTAGGAAGGATGAGGATGGTGGAGGCATTGATGTCCTTGTAAGGGAGCTGGACCAAAGTACAGCCAAGCGTCTCATCCCAGAAGTGGGGCACCTTCAGGTCAGCTCTCATCATGGGAACATTCACCATCCTGCTGTTTGTCATCATGAAATTGGACATGAAGTTGTTTTGGGGGTCAAAGGGCACCTTCCACATACCTAGAGGCAGAGGGATTGGTGGAAAACCTGACTATGATGACCTGTCCTGCGTGTGTGCCGCAAGATTCAGAGTCTCAGGCACTCTCAAGCCACCAATGACTCTTTTTTTTATCACACCTGGTGATGCTCAGGGGGTTACTTCTGACTCTTTGCTCAGGAATTACTCCTGGCAGTGCTGGGGGACCATATGGGATGCTGGAGATTGAACCTGGATCAGCTGAGTGCAAGGCAAACACCCTACCCACTGTGCTATCACTCTGGCCCCAAGGCACCAATGACTCTTAGCTTGGTTTGGGAAGATACTTTAATACTGGAGAGACCCCACAAGTGTAGAATGGGGGACAATGTAGCCTGAGCTGGCTGATGTGCTGACTGAGAATCAATGGGAATTGGGGAGTATGGGGAGATGGGGGTCAGGGAAAGGGGGAGGCCTGGTTGGTGGGAGCAGTTACAGCCAGGGAGAAATGAGACCCCATGAAATCTAAAGTCAACAAAGTGCTGTCATCCCAGGATGGAATGGGTATTAGTTTCTGCTCCCCGCTCGCATAGTGTCGCGGATGAGGACCGTCTCTGGGCTCTGCACCAAGATCCACAGTAGCTATGACCTAGACCTGGGAGGCGACTGGACCCCACAGGCACCCACAGGCCCATCTTCCTGCTCCTGCCCTTCAGCCCCCAGCCCACACTCAGAAGCCCTGCCCTCTGCCTGCTTCTGTCCCCTCCTCTGCACATCTACTCTGCTGTCTTGTCTCATACCCTGCTCTGCCTCCCTGGGCCAGTCAGTTTTGGATGCTCCCAGACTCACACCCAGGCTCAGACACTCCAGCTCCCCCTGGGCCCATCCTGGGCTCCTGCATGGCCCCTGGTCTCCCGTGAGTGGCCCAGTCTCTGCAGGGGCTCCTGGGATCACAGCAAGCTGAGGCAGGGCAGAAGCAGCCCCAAAGGCTCAGAGCTTAAGCTTGATTCCTGCTCACCCTCTGAAGAAGAGGTAGTTCACCATGACCATCCTTGTCTCTGCGTCCAAACTCTTGACCAAGTCCTGGATTTTCCCCTGGGTTCTCTGCTCCACATAATCGTTGATGAGTTCCTCGACAGCACTGGGATCCCGGAAGTCTGTGGAGATGGTGTCAGCAGCATACAATGCCTGGGCGTATTGCTGAAAGCTCTCCTTTAGCCCCAACTGCTGATCCAGGAACAAGGCGGTTCTCATGTTTAGCTGCCAGGTGGTCCCTGGCCGCATCAAGGTTCTCAGCAGTAGCTGAAAGCCCCCATTGGATAGTGTTCACAGGGGGTCTCAATGAGGTCGAATTTTAGGCCCTGTAGGATCTCGGTCTGGGTGCGGCGGTGGGACCCCAGGGCCAGGAAGGCCAAGGCCATGGAGACACTGAGCGGGGAGAAGATGATGTTGGTCCCAGGAGTCTGGGAAGCCAAGAGCTTGTAGAGGCTGAAGGCGAAGTTGATGTTGCTGCGGGCTAGGTTGGCGGTGTCCACAGGGTTCTCATTGTCCTTGTCCTCCAGGTTCACTGGGGACACGCTGAGGACATGGGGGCAGAGCATAGCCCCCAGGAGCAGGGCCAGCAGGACAGAAATGCCTCCTGCCTCAGACTGGAAGGTAATAAATACATCTCTCATCATTTCCTGATGGTCCCGGCCGTAGTAGAGGCACAGGATACAGACGAGCTTTATTCCCAACTCATGGATTCCCAGGATCTGTCTCTCCCCATATTCGAGTTCCCTGGGCTGGCCCACATGTGGATCTGGGGTGCTCTGTCAAGGGCTGCCTGGTACCCAGTTCCCCATCAGCAGTGCCTGGTCAGTACCACAGAGGCTAATGCAGACACTCCCTGAGAGACAGAACTGGTCATCACACTGACCGAGAGGGACATCAAGGCTCTGTGCATTGAGGGTCTGACCCTGGGCATCAGAGGGGTTACCTCAGCTGCCTCATGCGGGGCCCCTTCCTCTCTCTGCAGAGTTTTCCTCTTTGCAGAGCCACCCCCAGTTTTACATCTCTCCAAATCCCAAAACTCTGGCCCATTCCTGGACCCTTCATATGCCCTCACACCCAGGACCTCCATCCTCTTTCTGCATTTCTCTGTCCCTCCCTGAATCTGTCCTGAGACCCTTCCCAGCACTTACTTTCCTGAAGCTGTGTGAGCAGAGCAGAGGCAAAGGACCTTCAGACTGTGCAGGGTGGAGACTGGCTAAAGTGGGTCCTCAGTGTTCACATATCACAGCAAGGCCTGCCCCGCCCTCCTGTCCTGCCTCCGCTCTCTCCTGTCCTGCCCTGCCCTGCCCTGTGTCTCCCAGCCCCCAGCCAGGCTGCAGCAAAGCCCTGAGCTCAGTTGCAAATCTCTACCTTCTCCTCACCTGTGCTCAGCCATACCCTGACCACTGTTTTCCTGCAGTGACCCCACAGCCTAGGAGACCAACACTCCTGCCTCGGGAGTGTTGCACCTCGTGAGTGTTTCATACTGAAAGGCAGTGTTGCCCTTCTGCACCGCCTTTCAGTGTGATTCTTGTGGATTCCTGCAGCTAATTTGAGGGCAGGGCTGTGGTCCTTTCCCCACAGTGTCCCATTTTCCCTCTGTGTCCCATCATCCAGACCCATTTTCATCCATCCTTCTCCAAGATTCCCCCTATAGTCCATCAGCCCAGAGCGCTCAAATGCCCATAGATCCACAGGGCCTTTGTGGGGTTGTGGGGTGTGTGGGGGGGAGAGGAACTCCGTTGCTCATTCTGGGGCCAAGTTTCTCCCCCTGTGTCAAGATAGAGCAGCCAGAGACCTTTTCTTGGGAAGGAACATTAATTCTGATCAGGGTTGGGGCTCAGATGGTGTGAGTGTAGGTTTCCATGATCCTCACCGTGGAATAGAGACAGATACATATGGTGCAGGCCTGAAGATCTAACCAGCAGGTTTCATCATCTAAAAGGCCACAATCACCCTCACACAGATAAGAGCACGTGTGATCCCAGCACCCTGGGGACCAGCCTTACCTTGTGCCCCCTTGTCACTCTCCTGGCTTTGCTCCTGCACCCCAGTGTCACCAGGCGTTTCCCAAGGGAAGCCAGGGGGAAAGGGACCTGGACATTGCCAGGCAACTTCCGGGAATTTTGAGTTGTGACTAAGGAATAAGATCTTTTCTAAAGGTTTTCTGGGTGAGTGAAGACACGTCAATGACACAGCTCTACTTGGCCTATCATTCATGTCATAGTCTTCCCAGTGTTGCGTCTGTCTTTCCATCTGGGTCCATCTGGTGCCATGATCGGGCTTAGCCACTGCACGTCTTCCCAGGCAGAGAATGAGAACCAGCACAGAGAGGCAGGACCTCCTGCGCCACTCCTCTGTGCTCTCCTCCATGTTCGGGGGCCCACTCCAGTCTCACCCATCCCCACCCATTAACCAGGCTGAAGGTTGCCCAAGCCCACCAGCCACAAGGTGCTCAGCATCAGTCTCTCCACAGCGCCCCCTACAGCCAGCCACTCCGGTGACAGGAGGGTAATAGTTCCTGAGAAGCCCCAACTATCCCCTGGCCTGGGCCATTCCAAGTCCCTCTTCCTCCAACCTTGACTTGCCCAGTGCTTCCCACAGGGGCACAAGGTTTAACTCTGGGGCTTGTTCCTTCCATGAACACTCAGACTGTCTTTGACCTGTGATGAACCTGATGGATCACCAGGACAAAACTGTCCCAACACTGAGCTCTGCGTCAGCTGTGTTCCACAGGACTAGGAGGAATCGGATCAAATGTCAATCCTGGCCACCTGGACGTGGTAGGATATTGGCTATCGCTATGGTTGCCTTTGTATATTATAGGTATGTGTACATATACATGTTGGAGGACTCGTCCTAATTAGCCTTGGGCATTTGCTAACCCAGAGCCTCTGTATCTGCCAAGAGCCACCTGATTTTGCCTGAAGCTCAGACAGACTACATTGGTAGATTGGGGGCAGAATTGGAAAAGATGTTTGATTTTATAATGCTGAATGACAGAGTATTCTTACCATTAATGCTATGTTAGCAGGTCAAAGCATTTCCTCTCACGACTCCCACATGTTTCTACGAGGAACATTTGCATCTAGAATTTTACCAGAATGACTGGCTGCATTGGAGTCACCCTTTAAGCAAAATAGCCCTGCTACGTCAAAGAGACATGCTAGTTTGCAGCTGGTCAAGCAAACATGACTCAGTGATACTAAAGGCAAAACTTTTCTGAAACAGATTGGACCTTGGTATATATAAAATATTATGCTATTCTCCATAAATTAAATCCTGAGTTGCTTTTGACCTTAAGGTAAAAACAACCCACATCTCTACAAGTATTTTGTGCTTGAGATCTGGCTCTGGCAAATTAGCATTTGTAAGGCCTGGCTGGGTGGAGGCATCTGGGATTACAAAACTGTTCAAGATTGGGTTTCTGTCATACAATGTTGCAGCACCCATCCCTCCACCAGTGCACATTTTCCGCCACCAACATCCCCAGATTCCCTCCCCACTTCCGAGCCTGCCTCTATAGCAGGACTCCTCCTCCATCTCCTCCTCCTTCTCCTCCTTCTCCTTCTCCTTCTCCTCCTCCTTCTCCTCCTCCTTCTCTTCCTCTTCCTCCTCCCCCTCCTTCCTCCTCCTCCTCCTCCTCCTTCTTTTTCTTCCCTTCTCCTCCTCCTCCTCCTCCTCCTCTTCTTCCTTCTCCCTTCTCCTTCTCCTTCTCCTTCTCCTCCTTCTCCTCCTTCTTCTTCTTCTTCTTCTTCTTCTTCTTCTTCTTCTTCTTCTTCTTCTTCTTCTTCTTCTTCTTCTTCTTCTTCTTTCTTCTTCTTCTTCTTCTTCTTCTTCTTCTTCTTCTTCTTCTATGCTTCTGCTTCTTCTGCTTCTCCTTCTTCTCCCCCTCCTCCTCTCTTTCTCTCTTTCTTTTCTCTCTCTTCCATCTCTTAAACATTGTGGTCAAACAAAGCTTTCATCTTGACTTCAAGCAACCTTTTGCTCTATGTAGATTAATTGTATTTGGGCTCAATGCCAACACCCTGATGGTGTTGGTGAATTACCTCTAACTTCCAAGGTAGAGACCAACTGTTGATGCTTTATCTCCTCTCATAAACATGCTGGCTAATTAAATAAGGAGAAGGACGTGCATGGATCAGACTTTTTTGTTGTTGTTTGGGCCACATCCAGTGATACTCAGGGATAATTATTGGATCTGCACTCTGGAATTACTACTGGCTGAGCCCAGGGATCACATGGGATGCTAGGGATCAGACCTATATGAGTACATACATAGCAGCATTATTCACAATAGCCAGAATCTGGAAACAACCAGAGTGCCCGAGAATTGATGACTGGATAAAGAAGCTTTGGTACATCTACACAATGGAATACTATGCAGCTGTTAGGAAAAATGAAGTTATGAAATTTGCCTATAAATGAATGGACATGGAGAAGATCATGTTGAGTGAAATTAGCCAGAAGGAGAGAGACAGATATAGAATGACTGCATTTATTTGCATGACATAAATATATATGTATATATTATGATACCAGTATCCAAGGTCAAGTGAAACATGTATCAGGAGGTTTTGTCAAAGGTGGAAATTATCACAAACGTGTGGGAGTCAGGCTAGGTAAGACAGAAAATGAAACACTGTGCTAACAATTGTCGAAAGCACTAATACCAACCTAGAACTGAGCATTAAATACAGGCAAAAGATACACATGACAACCCTTTAATATATGTTCTGTAATCCGCAATCGGGAAGGGAAAGAAAAGAGAAAGAGATAGAAAGGGAAAGAAATAAAGAACCTGCCATGGAGGCGGGCTGGGGGAGGGGAGGGAACCAGGGACACTGGTGGTGGGAGATGGGCACTGGAGGAGGGATGGGTGCTGGAACACTGTATGATCAAAATCCAAATATGAACATCTTTGTAATTGTATATCTCACTGTGGTATAAAATAATTAAAAAAAATTAAAAAAAAACCTATATGAGTACATACAAGGCAAGCTCCCTACTCTACAATCTCTCTTGAACCAAGCAAGGCCGTATTGAATAGGGACTGGGCAGCCTCTGAAGATGAGATGTTAGTGCATCAGAGGGGTGGACAGTTGAGTCCGGTTCCCATCATTTTGCCCCATACATGTGTTTTCTGACTGGTCTCTGAATGTCTGTGCATGTGGTATGTGTGTCTCTAATGAAGTATGTGATGAGTTCAATGTCATGTTCTCCACAAGGATCCTTGGAGCCATCTCCAAGCTCTGTCACCGACACTGTAAACAGGGAAGATAGTTTGCTTGAAGTCAGAATGACAGTTTTGTTTGGGAGTGGAACACTTTATATTGCTATGAAGTTCAAAGGGAACAGAAATGCTCATCTATTCTAGTCAAAAGCCAAGGGACCACCTGTTTCTTATAAATAAAGTTTTACTGACACACAACCTTCCTCATTCCCTTATGTTTGGTTACCCTTGCTCCAATGTCATTGGGGTCAGATGCTAGGGACAAGATAACAACTGAAAGCCTTAAACATTTACTCTCTGTTCCTTTGCAAAAGAAGTTTATAATTCCAACTTGTTATATTTATGCTCATAATTATTGCAATGAACCCAATAATAACTTTTATTTGAAAACTTTATAATATAAATAACAAATACAAGATTACAAATAGGAGCCTCCCTTCATCCTACCATCTTGAGGCAACCTGTATAACAGTGATTACATTTTGTACCTAAGATAAATATTATTTAATTTATGGAACTAAATCATTATTTAATTTATGGAAGTAAATCCATATTATAAACATTGTTCTAACAATTCTTATTACTTTTATTATAACAC
Source organism: Cryptotis parvus (assembly GCA_021461705.1). Classification (NCBI taxonomy): domain Eukaryota; kingdom Metazoa; phylum Chordata; class Mammalia; order Eulipotyphla; family Soricidae; genus Cryptotis; species Cryptotis parvus. Next base: position 14,295 of record JAJIBD010012128.1, read on the forward strand.
TGTGGTTTTACAAAGTTGTTCACTAAACAATTGTTCCAGGTACTCAATGTTGCAGCCTCAGTCCAACCACCGAGTAACCTTCCCTTCACCTATGTTCCTGCTTTCCTACCTACTACAAGTCTACCCCTTAGCAGACACAAATTTGCTTCACATTCCTTGTTATAAAAGTGATAAATGGCGGGGCCGGAGCAATAGCCCAGCGGGTAGGGCATTTGCCTTGCACCGAAGCCGGCCCATGCTGGCCTGGGTCCAATCCCGGCATCTCATATGGTCCCCCAAGCACCGCCAGGAGTGATTCCTGAGTGCAGAGCCAGGGAGAAACCCCCTGAGCATTGCCGGGTGTGACCCCCCCAAAAAGCAAAAAAGTGATAAATGGAATTACAAAATCTAGATCAATAAAAGTTTATTTATAGCATTTTTTGTCATTTATTTATGGCATTTTTGGGTCACACCTGATTATTCTCAGGGGTTACTCCTGTTTCTACACTCAGGAATGACTCCTGGTGGTGCTCCAGGAACCATATGGGATGCTGGGGATCAAACCCAGGTTGGTTATGCAAGGCAATAGCCCTCCCCCACTGTACTATCGTTCTGGCCCTATTTTATACCATTTTATGTCATAATGGTGTTCCTAAAGTCATTGTCTGAGGAGTCACTTAGCTGGTTAGTGCTTGTTGATCCTTTTGTGTTATTATTTTCACTAATTGAGGTTAATGGCCTCCGATACAAATTTTCCATTAAGTTTGCTGTGCTCCCTCCTGGACTTTCAGTACTATGACATTTGATTGGGCTTCAGTTATATAATCTTCTAACACCCGTCCCTTCACCAGTGTATATTTCCCACCACCAATGTCCTCCACGCCTGCCTGCATCTATGGCAGGCTCCTCCTCCCCTCTTCCGCTTCCTCCTCTTCCTTTGCTCTTCTGCCTTCTCCTCCCCCTCCTCCTATTCCTTCTCCTCTTCCTCTATCTCTTTCTCTGGCCTTTGGGCATTATAATTTGCAATACAGACACTGAAAGGCCACCGTGTATAGCCCTTTACCTACTTTCTGCATTCAGTTCTTGTTCAGAGTGATTATTTCAAACAATTATTGCCATACTTTTCTCTTAACACTGCTTTTGCTGTGTCCCATGGGTTCTAGTACCTGGTGTGCTCATTCTCATTTATTTCCAGGAATCTTTTGATTTCTTCCTTGATTTAATCTCTGACCCACTTGTTGTTCAGTAGTGAGCTATTTGTTTTTCAGTTGTTTGATTTGATTCTCTGCTTCTGTGTATGATTAACTTCTGTTTTCTGTGTGCCATGGTCTGATAAGGTAGTTGATAGCATGCTAAGAAATTTGGAGCCCGTGAACTCCACAAACGGTGGAACTGGAGCTGCTTCAGCTGCTTCTGCTATGACACTATCACACTCCTACCTCTTGAATGGATTTGCTCGCACCCTTACACAACCACATGCTTGCACTCACAGTATACTCACTCCACCTTTAATCACACACTCAGGCTCACACATTCACATTTACAGGTATCTGACTCACACACTCTCACTCTCACATACTTCCACATGCTCACACACATGTCTCACATACCCACATTTTCACACTCACTACACTCATACACATATATGTATACACTCTCACATACACACACTTACATACATGCTATATACTCAAACAGACTCAAACACATGCCATTATGTCCCCCAGTGAAGCAAAATCTTTCCTCTGGGTCCCCGAATCACCACTCATAGGAGACTAAAATAACCATCTAACACTGGACTCTGCATAATGGGTGCCCAACATCCCCATAGAGCTCAGGCTCAAGAAAATTAAGGGTGCACCCTGAGAAAGGCCTCATGCGTAGAGGTGCTGGAGCGATGGATAAGAGGGTAGATACTGCAAGCATCTCATCCATATCAATCCCTAACACCTTATATGGTCTCCAAGCCCACTAGGAGCACCTCTGAATGTGAGATAAATCCCAAACCAACCAAACCAAAGATGTGTGATTGGCAGAAAAGAAGCAAAATGTGGACAGCCCATGAGAACATATTGAGGGTACAGCAAATGCTCTTGGGGATCCAGAAATGCAGCTTCTCTGAAGTGCAGGCCCTGGGCCCCCCACACACCACCAGGAAGTACCATGTTCCAGATGGGTAGCAGTGGCCTAGGGAGGGACAGCAGAGACAAAGACCCTTCCTCTGGATCTCCTGACCGCTGGGCTGGGGGCACTGTTGGCTGCAGGCTAGAGGGAGGAATGGGGGCTCCCAAATCTGAGTAAAGGGAGGCAGGAGGCGCTCAGGCAGATGTCACTGGTGACAGCCGGGCTGGGCTTGGGAACCGCATTCTGGTGGAGCCCTGTGAGGGGCAGACAGGGCTTGAGGGGAAATGTTACAAGTCCTGTTGGGGGCAGGTGAGGTCATTCAGAGACAGATTCATCTGCAGTGACTCTGGGTAAATCATTTCTTTAGCCTCAGGGTCTCCTCTATCTTGAGGAGAATTTATTTACTTTTGCTCTGACGTCTTCCTGGGCCAGAAGATCAAACCAAATGCCTGTGAGGGGACTGCCACATTTGCCTTATTCATGACCGACTGGGTTCGATTCCTGCCATCCTATATTGTCACCTAGTCTGCCAGGAGTAATTCCTGAGTGTAGAGCCAAGAGTAACCCCTGAGCATTTCTGAGTGTGGCCCAAAAAGAAAAAAAATAAGACAACAAAAATCTAGGGGGACTGTCAGGTGTCATGTACCTCAGGAGATCGGGGATCAGGTACATCACCTCCTGAGGATGTGGGGTACTGGGGTGTCTTGATGGAAGATGGGACTGGGGAGGAGCTGCAGCCAGTGCCTAGAACCCATGTCCTGACTCTCATATCTGTTGGGGCCTCTTGAATCTCTGGGGTGCCCCTCCTGGCTTGGTCGGTGAGTGAACCCTGAAGGCCGGAATAGCTGTGCTCACAGAACATGCGCTGACCAGGCTCCTGCTAACCCTGGCTGCCCTCTCGGGCCTTCCTCATGGTCTGCAGCTCCCAGACAACCGGACTCACACTGAAGCCCCTGTGCAGAGGGTCCTGACCCACAGGAAGTCTCCCACGGCACAAGATGGCCCCAGGTTATTCTGACTTGGGTCTCAAGTCAGACCACCTGATCACAGCCCAGACCCCACTAGAAACATCTCCTCTCTGAGTGTCTCCACGCACATCGCTATTCTCTGCTGGGGGTCGAATCCACCCACCTGGACCTAGACACTCCAGGCATGGGGCCTCAACCTCACCGAGATATCATACCAACCTCCCCAGAAACAGTCCAGAGACCCACACGAGCAGTGAAGCCTTGTTCCTTAACTACAGGGTCAAGTTCAGCCAAAAAAAAAAACTCTCAATGACATCACAGATTTGATGAGTACAAAAATCTTCCATGTCAACTTCCTGGACACAGGAGGCACAGTAACTTTTATTGATGACCACACTGAGAAGGAAACTTGGGCAAAGTCATGGATTTAGTGTCTGGGCTCGATGCCAAAGCCCTGGCAATGCTGGTGAGTTACATCTACCTCCAAGGTGGGGCCATCTGCTCGTGCTATATGTCCTCTTTCCCGTTAATGTGTTGGATCATTAAATTAAGGTAAAGGATGTGCACAGGTCAGGTTAGACAGTGCCAGTATCCCTCTGAAGATGTAAGTTACTGCATCAGAGTAGACTGTTGTGTCAGGCTCTCATCATTGTGCCCCTTAGACATGTTTTCTGAATGTGGATGTCTGCCATGTACATGATGAGATCAATGTCTTAATCATAATGAGGATCCTTGGATTTACCAACGGTGTTAGCAGGGCAGATTGTTTGCCTGAAGTCAGGATGACAGTTTGGTCAAGGGAACAGTGAAGTCCATCAATTCCAAAACAAAGCCAAGGAACCACTTGTTTCTCATAAACAAAGTTTCCTGGGAACACAACCTTACCTATTCTCTTGTGTTTGGATACATTCACTCCAAGAAATGCAGGGCAGGGCAGATACTAGGGACAAGATGACATTTGAAAGCCTCAAACATCTACTCTCTGTCCCTTTGCCAAAGAAGTTTGCCAACCTATGTTTGTTATACCAATACTCAATAATTCAAATCATTGGAATACTCCCAATAATAACTGTTATTTTAAGACCTTTAAAATACATTGAGATATTTTATTCATTTGAAGACATTTTAAAATATAAATTTATTTGAACCTTTGTTGCTACATAGATGTGTATGTTCAAGTTCCACTGACCTATAATACAAGTTGGTGGGGAGAGTGAGAGTGAAGGCAGCTGAGCACCTGTGGGTGGGGGAGAAATAGGTCCACTGGTAATGACTTTGGTACTGCAGTTGTGTCCACGGTAACCATTACCATTAGTGTTATACAGTGATCTATAAATGCAAACACAATCATAGCGATGGCCCATATTCTACCACTTCTAGGTAGCCAGGATTGACATTTGATCTGGATTCCTCCTAGTCCTGTGCTCACAGTCCGGTGGAACACAGCTGAAGCAGAGCTCAGTGTTGGGACAGTTTTGTCCTGGTGATCCATCTGGTTCATCACAGGACAGAGACAGTGTGAGCGTTTAGGGAAGGAACAAGCTTCCCAGGAGTTAGACTTCATGCCCCTGTGGGAGAAACTCAGCACATCAATGTTGGAGGGAGGAGGATTTGGAAGGATGGACAAAGTGGGCCAGGGCAGTGGATGGTTTTGTTCCCCCTTTATTTAAACACTGTGATTTACAAAGTAGTTCATGCTGATTTGTGACAGGCGTTCAATATTCTGACACCACATAATCCCAACACCACTGTCACTTTCCCTCCACCATTGTCAGCATTTTCCCAGCCACTTCTCAAGCCTGCCTCAATAACAGGCCCATGAAAATTTATTTTATATTGCTTAGTACCACTAATGGCTAATGGAGTAATAAAAAACTATTTCCATAGAAGAACACTTGCATTAAGTCCTTATCTGAGGGTCTACTAAACTGCTGCTGCAAGTTAAACCTTCAATGTTAGTGTTTTGTTAGTTTAGGTTGGTTGGCTTCTGTGTTACATTGCACCCAATGTGGTGTGCTCCTTCTGGGATATCAAGAGTTTGGAGATGATGCTCCAGAAACTTCAGAATATTTAATTTGTTAGTTTGTCCAAAAACACCGTCAACTTTCAGGTGTGGGATTGGCTGCAGGGGCTTTGTTTGAGTGGGCACTGGCCAGCTGACCTCTGAGAATGCCCCAGAGGTACCAGCTGGGAACAGGTGCCCTAGGAATTTTTTCCACTCATTGATCTCTTTCAAGATTTATGTGTCTCTGAAACAAGGTTTGTCTGGTGTTAGAGGTACATGAAGTTGTGTGTGGCTACCAGATCTTCTTGAAGTATAGGGATATGGGGAGGTCGCCATCCCAACTCTGAGAAGGCCTGAGGTTTTCAGTCAGAAAGATCCGTGTACCTGAGGGTTGCGGCCAATTACCTTCTGTGGAGCAGAGAGGTAGTGGGGTCCAGCCGCTTTATGACAATGGTTTTGGAGTGTGAGAGTGTAAACTGGGGGACTCTGACTGTTGTTTCTTGACAAAAGAGACTTTGCTCTGGAATGGCATCCCCCCCTTCCACTTTGTACTACCCCATAATGGCCCTGTGGATATATGGACATTTGGTATTTGGGCATGCTGGGCTGATGGAGTATTGGGGGAGTCTTGGAGAAGGATGGATGAAATGGTCTAGATGATGGGACACAGACATCCCTGTGGGAAAATAACCACAGCCCTGCCCTCAAAATGGATGCAGGTATCCACAGAATCACACTGCAAGGAAGTGCAGGAGGGTGTCCCTCCCCTGAGACGGAATGCTGGTCTCCTGGGCTGTGGGGTCACTGCGGGAAAAGGGTGGTCAAGGTGGGGTTGGGGTATAGGTGAGGAGAAGGTGAAGATTTTGCGGCTGAGCTCAGGGCTTTGCTGCATCCTGGCTGGGGGCTGGGAGGCACAGGATAGGGCCGGGCAGGACAGGTCAGGGCTGGACAGGACAGAAGGGCAGAGGCGGGTCCAACTGTGGCTATGCTATATAAGCACTAAGGGACCCACTTCAGCCAGTCTCCACTCTGTACAGCCTGACTCTGTTTCTGCTCTGCTCAGGAGGAGTAAGTGGAAGGACTGACGGGTTTGGGATGTGGGAATGGGAGACGGACAGAGAAGTACAGGCAGACAATGGTAGATCGAGGGCTATAGGGTGTGTGGGAAGGGTCTGGGAATGTGTCAAATTTGGGATTTGGAGAGATGCAAAGCTTTGGAGGTGGTTCAGCCAAGCAGGAAAATTCTCTGCAGAGGGAGGAGAGGCCCCCACACATGAAGCAGCTGAGATGAACCTTCTCATGCCCAGGGCCAGACCCTCAATGCACAGAGCCCCGATATCACTCTTGGTCAGAGTAACGATGAGCTCTGTCTCTCAGGGAGTGGCTGCATTAGCCTCAGTGGTGCTGACCAGGCACTGCTGATGTAGGGCTGGGCACCAGGCAGCCCTCCACAGAGCACCCCAGATCCACATGTGGGACAGGCCAGGGAACTCGATTTTGGGAGCAGACAGATCCTGGGAACACACGAGTCAGGAACAAAGCTTGTCTGTCTTGTGCCTGTATCGAGGTCATGACTATCGGAAACTATGAGAGATGTTTTGCCTTCCAGTCTGAGGCAGGAGGCATGTCTATCCTTCTGGCCCTGCTCCTGGGGGCTGTGCCCTGCTCCCATGTTACCTGTAACTTTTCAAACGGAAATTCAATGGAAGACTGGGACAGCAGAGTCCCCGTGGACACTCTCAGTCTAGCCCGCAGCAACACTGACTTCGCCTTCAGCCTCTACAAGCTCTTGGCTGCCCAGAATCCGGATATCAATGTCATCTTCTCCCCCACTCAGCATCTCCATGTCCTTAGCCTTCCTGGCCCTGGGGCCCCGTGGCCCCACCAAGATGGAGATCCTAGAGGGTCTCAAGTTCAATGTCAATGAGACCCCGGAGGCCGTCATCCATCGTGGCTTCCAGCTACTCCTGAGCTTGATTAACCAGACTGGGACCTCTATGAATCTGAAGATGGGTATCGCTTTGTTCTTAGACGAACATCTGGTGCTGAAGGATGACTTCATGCAACAGGCCTGAAATTGTACTCTGCTAAAGCCATCTCCACAGATTTCAGTTCTTCTGACTCTGCCAAGATGTTTATCAATAACTATATGGAACAGAAAACCCAGGGGAAAATCCAGGACGTGGTCACATATTTGAACCCAGAGGCAAAGATGGTCCTGGTGAGCAGCCTCTTATTCAAAGGTGAGGCCACAGGGACTAGGAGGGAATCGGGCTGGAGCTCTGAGCCTTTGGGGCAGGTTCTGCCCTGCCTTAGACTGCTGTGATTCCAGGAGACCGTGCAGAGGCTGGGCCACCTATAGGAGACCAGGAGCTGGGCAGAAGCCCAGGAGTAGGAGCCAGGAGCCCAGATGTAGTGTCCAAGCCTGGGGTGGGACTGAGGGGTGGGGCTGGGAGCACCCAGAGCTGACTGGGCCCAGGAGGCATAGCAGGGTCTGAGAGAAGACTGCAGGGTGGATGTGCAGAGGAGGGGACAGAAGCAGGCAGAGGACAGGGCTGCTGGGTGAGGGCTGGGCGGCCGAGGGGCAGTACGGGAGGAAGGGGTAGGAGATCATGGTCTGCCTGGTTGACCCCTAGATGTCCCCTGTGTTCTGTCCCGTGTCCCTGAGCTCTGCCCCTGTCGACTCTTGTCTCCTCCTGCTCCCCTGGGTGTGATTCCCCATCTGCCAACTCAGGTCGTCATTCTCTTCCTCCACCTATACCAGTCCATCCATGAGTCATTTAGGGGAACAAGAGACTTGGGTGTTCCAGAGGGTTATCCGTATTCCCATTCCATGTTGGGCTGTTGGGTGGCAGCCCTTTGTTTATTTCAGGGTTCGTGGGGTCCCATTTCTCCCTGGCTATAAATGCTGCCAGCAACCAGGTCTCCCCCCTTTCCCTGATACCCATCTCCTGTACTTCCCAATTCCCATAGGTTCTCATTCAGCCCATCAGCCAACTTAGGCTACATTGTCACCCATTCTACATTTGTGGGTTCTACACTTTCTTAAGGTGTCTTCACAAACTAACTCCTGGAGACCCCATGGGGTCTAGAGTGGGCTGAGGGTGTCCTGGCACTCAGGGATCCTTGGTGAAGTACACGGGATGTACATCGTAGATTAGCTTCTCCCCATTCTCTCTGCCTCTAGACCTGTGGAAGACTCCCTTTAGCCCTTTTAATACCATCATGTCTAATTTCTACGTGAGCAAGAAGAGGAAGGTGAAGGTACCTATGATGAGAGCTGACAACATAAAGGTGCTCTTCTTCGGGACAAGATATGCGAATGCACAGTGGTGCAGCTCCCATACAAGGACAGCAACGCCTGTGCCTTCCTCATCCTCCCTAAAAAGGGCAAAATGTCCGATCTGGAGTTTTCACTGAACCTGGACAATTTCAATCAATGGAGGGACTCATTGAAGCTTAGGTACTACACCCCATCTCTGCAGGTCCCTCCACATTCCTCACCCTCCCTTCCCCAACCACCATGCACTCCACCAACCCCATAGCAGCAGTAGATCCTTGATTGGGGAGCAGCAGAGTGTTGGGGCTCCCTCATTCTTAGGGTGCCAAGGGGGACAGAGGACCTCTGAGAAGAATGTGGTCAAGGTGTGGAGTGAGGACTCATAATCAACCCAGCACTCACCTGCTTCTACCCAACACTCACCTCCAGCACTGTGCCAGGAAGGAGACAGGGGACAGGGGATGAACGGAGACAACTGGGGATGGACAGGCCTGGGGACAGATTTGCCCCAGCTGAGGATGAATCATTTACTCATTCATTCACTCATTCATTTGCTCATTAGTTCATGCAGTGACTCTTTTGCTCATTTATTTACTCCAGATCATTCATGGATCACTCATTCACTCACTAACTTATTCAGTCACTCATTTATTTACTCCCTTATTTAACTGACTCATCATTCATTCACACAGTGAGTCAGTTGCTCACTTCTCTATTTATTTACTGACTTACCCATTCACACAGTCACTAACTCATTCACTCACTCACTCACTCACTCACTCACTCACTCACTCACTCACTCACTCACTCACTCACCAGTATGGGGGATGGTCACTGAGCACTACCTGGTCCCAGGCTCCAATTCATACCTGAGAGGATCCTGCACAGCCCATGTTTTCCTTCTGCTCTCAGATCGATGAACCTGATGCTGCCCAAGTTTTCCATCGCTGACGAATATGACCTGGAGCAAATCCTGCCTGAGCTGGGTATCAGCAATGTCTTCTCCCGGCAGGCCAACCTCTCAGGTATCACCACTGCCGGGAACATGACCGTTTCCCAGGTGAGCCAGAGCTGGGACTTGCCATCTTTAAGGAAGACGAGTTCCTGGTAGCTGGGTGTACGGAGGGGCCTCCTGAGTCTCTCTTAGTTGTATCTCCGCCATTGGTATTCCTGAATCCCCAGCCTCCCTGGAATGTTTTGTGTGACTGGGATTCTGTCCTACTGTGGAAAGTCACCTGAGTTTGGACTACTTTTTTCTTGCTGAGTGGTCACACCAGAGCTTTTGGCCTATACTCACCCATCATAAACTGGGGGTCCTGTACTAGATTGGGCACAGCAGGACCCAGCAGGGGATCAGCTCAAGGGGTAAGAGTCCTTAAAACACCTTTTGGGGCTGTTTGGGGGTCCCCAAAACAGCCCCAAAAGTATTAGGTCTGTTGGGTTCCCTGGCCACTTTTGGCGCTGAAACCATCTCTTCTGGCCAATGGATAAAGAGAGCAATATTACCAGTTCTAGAAAATCTAAGGCTTTTTATTCCAGACATTCCTAACTCCAACTAACTCCACACGCCACATACTGACTGACTGACTCCCAAACTCCTAGAGAGTAATCTTATACAGAGCCTGGGGCAGGGGCCTAACCAAGGGTAAAGGCGTTTTTATTCCTAAAAGAATGAAGTAAAAACAGGCTTCCTCTTACCCGTGCAAACTCCCCAGTGGGCCATGCCCCTACTTCAGAAGGCTATTGAGGAGCCCTAGAGCATTGTTTTCTCTCTCCTTGGCTATAAACAGTCATTTCAATAATATTTACAGTCATTTTGTATTAACACAGAAAGAGAGACAAGAGTTTTCTACATCCGAGATTTCTAGGGTGATCTTTCCTGGGAAGAAGACATCATATGACCCAGATGATGTTCCCCTAGTCAGATTGATCATATCCAATGCCCTTCAGGGTCCAATCCACTACTATTTACATTTGTTTTCTGGATATAGCTCTTATCTCTTGATAAGGACCTGAGTTATTTTATAGATATTAAAATCAGATCATTGTGCAGAATACATACATGTCCCATATTGAAACCAGGGTGATCTCTTTTCCTGGTTCTATCCAGTCCCTCATAGGGACCCTTTATAGGGGAGTAAGGAATTAAATTCAATCTAAAAAGAAACTGAGGCTTATAGTTGGGAAATATGGCAAAAACCCAGGAGTAAATAATTCAGTTAATTAATTCCCAGCTGCACCACCTGACCATCTTTTTGTGCTTATATAAAACAAATCCCTTAGCATAAGCATATGCAAAATGATTATAGGAAGGAGAAAAATATTCCCTCATTATCAATACAAAAACCCAGGACTGGCAAGTCAGGTGTGATCCAATGGACTTGAGCACATGCTGCCCAGTGCTCACAGATCTGTGTTCCACAGGTCATTCACAAAGCTGTTCTGGATGTGAGCGAGCAAGGCACAGAATCAGCGGCCACCACAGAAGCGATCTCTACTCCTATTTCTTCAAGACGAAGGTCAAAGACTGTGAAATTCAACAGACCCTTCCTGTTGGCCATCATCTCTGAGGATGCACAGAGCATCCTCTACCTGGGAAAAGTGGTCAACCCCAAGGAGTTCCCCCACTAGAGCTGGCTCTGACAAGGGAGTCAGCCCTGTGCAAGGAACAGACACATCCCCTTAAATTTGGTTGGTTTCTTGGTGGCTCTGGCAAGTATGGGGGACTGTGGAAGAACAATAAACATCTTTCTCATAGCACCTTACTGGGTCGTGATATGCCTGAATTGCCCCTTTAGCTGCCTGTTCCCGGCCCTAGACCTCAGTCCTGTCCCTCATCTCTGGGTATTTCACACTCAGAGGATTCTTCTGTTCTCAAGTTGGTGGTCCAGATGCCCAGACAGGAGGTACCCAGGCACCCATCTGCATCTGACAATTCTAGGTTCTCGGTTACGGTCAACTCTGCCCAGGGGCAATATTGCCCCTACCTGGACAACTCTGACAGCATTCCTCATCTTGTCCCTCATGGATGGGCTGAAAAGTGTGTGTCCTGGGGGTGCGGGAGAGCTGCCAGTGTAGGGTCTCCCAGATTCTGCATGAAGGATCATGGCCCTGGAAGCTCAGGGGAGGCAACCCCTGAGCAGATGTTCCTGGAGAGGCTGAGAAAGTCTTTGTGTTTCCATGGAACCTGAGTTTATCTTTCCCCAGTTCTCCATTGAGGATCCCCCAGCTGGAGAAATTCCTGCTGCACTGGGCATCTGCCACCTCTTTACCTTCCAGGTCCACATATCTGCCATCTCCAACCTCTCCAACATCCTTGTCACTGAGGTGAGGATGGCAGTCTACTGTCCTGTCCTTGTCCTGTTCAGTTCTGCCCTGTTCTGTTCTGTTCTGTTCTGTTCTGTTCTGTTTGTTTTGTGCTGTCCTGTTCTGCTCTTATTTACTGAGAGGTCCTTGGGCATTAGCTAAAAAACAGAACAAGAGACACATTAAGAAAGGCATTAACATTATACCTGTCATGGTGGGTTACCCACACATGGTCAATTGGTCTAGTGTGAAGATAGCAAGAACATCAGGTCAGCTGAGTGAGCCAGAGGTGGCCTCCGGCCTTTCACTTTCCGTAGGGGTCTCCAGGCAGGAAAGAGTTTACCCCATCCACTCTGGGACAGGAAGAGGTCCTGGTCTCCTGGAAGGAAGGAGTCTACCCCTTCCACTCTGGTACACAGAGAAATCCTGGTCTCCAGGACCCACCTTGATGCTGACAGTAGGGCCCAGGCTGTGTTGAGTCTTTACAGATCTGAAAATCCCTCATTTTCCACAGCAGAGATGATTTCCAGTTTGTCCTGGATCTGGCCTGCCTCCTGGGGTTTCAAGTAAGCAGAGGAACTAAGGTACTTGTAATAATACCTGTTAATACAAGAACTGCAAGACCTGCTCATGGCAGTTAGCCTTCTGTCATTTACCCTTCTGACTGAATCTATGGAAGAGGGTTTTTTTGGGTGCCATAGCTGGCTTTGAGATTTCCTCTCTGTAGGATATACCCTGCCCAGGTTATGCAAACCAACATAGTGCCACAAAGCATCAAAAAATATACTGAGTTGTGTTTTGCGGCCCTCAGGGTACATTCCCAGGAGTTGTTTTGCTGATTTATATAGAAAATCAATTTCTAGTGTTTTTGAAATATTCATATTGTTCTCAGAAAGGTTGGACCAAGCAGCATTCCCACCTGCAGTGAATGAGAGTCCCTTTTCTCTCCAGATCCACTCCACCACTGGTTGTAATTTTTGATGTGTGCCAGTGTCTGTGGGGTCAGGTGGTATCTCATTGTTGTTTTGATTTGCATCTCCCTGATAATTAGTTCTGTAGAACAATTGTCATGTGCCTTTGAACATTTGCATTTCTTCTCTGAGGAACTTTCTGTTCATCTCTACTCCCCACTTTTTGATGGTGTTGGACTTCTTTTGGTAAAGTTTTACCAGTGCCTTATATATCTTGGACATTAACCCAAATCAGACGAGCCATCTGCACTGCTATGTTCATTGCAGCACTATTCACAATAGCCAGAATCTGAAAGTGACCCAAGTTCCCAAGAACAGATGAGTGGATAAAAAACTGTGATACATCTAAACAATGGAATAATATGCAGCTGTTAGGAAAAATAAAGTCATGAGTTATACATGAATGGACAAGAGATTCCCATGACGAGTGAAATGTGGAAAAGGGTGAGGCACAAACATAGAATGATTGCACTCTTTTGTGGGATATTTTTTTCAAATGGCTTGGTATGAGAATTATGCCCAAAGAGTGGAGACAAGGGCCATGCGGACTGGTCCATGTAGGAATCTTGCCATAAAGGTGGCGGAGGAGTGCAGGTAGGACAGAAAAAGGGAGCTCTCTGACAACAGAAATAATAGCTTCCACTTAGTTGGTCAATGCTCTTTCACCCTTAAGATGTCTCCAGCTTTGGTGTCATGGAGGGTTCTGCCTATGTTTTCCTCCAGGTATCTTATGGATCCAGGTCTGATATTCAGGTCCTTACCCATTTTGATCTGACTCTTGTGCCTGGCCTTAGAAAGAGTTTTGAGCTCATTGATTTGCATCTGGTTGCCCAGTTTTTCAAGGACCACTTGTTGGAGGTTTTCCTTGCTCTACCCCATAATTCTTACTCTTTTATCAAAAGTTAAGTGATTTGAGGGTCTGTGTAATGATATTCAGCTCTATTCCATTGATCTTGTCTGTCTTTATTTCAGTATAATGTTTTAATTGCTACTGTTTTGTAGTACAGTTTAAAGTTGGGGAAGGTGATGCTTCCCATTTTTTTTTACCAAGGGTTGCTTTACTTATTCTTGGGGATTATTTTTCCATACAAATTTCAGGAGCGTTTGGTCTATTTCTTTGATAAATGTTATGGCTATCCTTATAGGAACTGCGTTGGGGCTATATAATGCTTTGGAGAGCATTACTGTTTTGATTTTGTTAATCCAACTCCATGAGCAGCAGATGGGTCTCCATTTCCTCATGTCCTCTTTTATTTCTGGAAGTAGTGTTTTGTAGTTTTCTTTGTATAGGATCTTTACCTCTTGAGTTAAGCTGATTCTAAGGTACTTGATTTTCTGAGACACAATTGGGAATTCCATGTTTTAAATTTTTTCTCTTCCATTATTTGTGTATACAAAAGCCATAGGCACATAGACACTTTTTGCATTGGTTTTTTAGCCTTTAACTTTACTATACAAATGTTTTGTTTCTAGGAGCTTTTTTTGTGGAGGTGTTAGGGTTTTCTAAATATAGTATCATGTAATCTGCAAATTATGAAAGCTTGATATCTTTTTCTTGCCTAACTGAGACGTCAAGTATTTCCAGTACTGTATTGAACAGGAGAGGCTAGAGTGGGCATCTTCGACTTGTTCCTGTTCTTAGAGAAATGTTTTTAGTTTTTCCCCATTGAGGATAACACTTCGTGTGGCTTGTGCTAGATGGTTTTGACTATCTTGAGAAAAGTTCCTTCAACTCCCATTTTGTTTAGTTTTTACTTTAATTGGTGCTTGATCTTGTCAAATGGATACTCTGCATCTATTGATATGATTACATGGTTTTATTTTTTTTTTTACTGCTAAGTTTAATTATGTAGATGACTTGCAATGTTAATGCACTCTTGCATCCTTGGAATAATTCTACTTGATAATGGTGTATATTATTTTAGATGAATCATTGGATTCCCTTCAGTAGTATTTTGTTGATGATCTTTGAATCTGTGTTCATCAGGAATCAGTCTGTCATTTTTTTTTTGTGGTGTCTCTGTCTGCTTTTGGTATCAGGGTGATATTTGCCTCACAGAACGTTTTTGGAGAGTGTTTCTGTTTCCTCAATTTCCTTAAAAAAGCCTGGCAGTTATTGGCAGTAGCTCCTCTAACGATTTGGAAGAATTCACTAGTGAATCCATCTGGCCTCTTGTTTGTGAGAAGACTTTTGGTTACCTATTTAATTTCTCTGATATTCATAGGTCTATTGAGATATTCAAAATCTTCTTGAGTTCAGCCTTGGGAGGTTAAAGGAATCCAGAAATGTATCCATTTCTTCTAGGTTCTATTGTTATTTGGCATATAGATTCTCAAAGTAATCTCTGGCGATGTTTTGAATGTCTATGGTTTCTGTTGTAATGTCTCCCCTTTGTTTTTGAATCTGTTATTGGTTTATTAGATTTCTCCCTCTCTCTTTCTTTGTGTTTCTTGATAGTGATTTATTGATCTTGTTTAATTTTTTCAAAGAAGCAGCCCCTTGGTATCATTGATCTTATAAATTGTTTTTTTTTTTTGGGGGATTCTGGCTCACTAAGTTCTTCTCTAAATTTTATTATTTCATCCCTCCTGCCTAGTTTTGTGCTTTTTTGTTGGTAATTTTCCAGGATCCTAAGCTGTGAAATCAACTTATTTATTGGGCCCTTTCTTCCTTCTTAATGAATACTTGCAGAGCTATAAACTTTTCTCTTAACACTCTTTGTGCATGTACCTAAAACTTCTGGTACCGAGTGTCCTCACTCTTACTTGGTTCAAGCAAACTGTTGACTTCCTCTGTGATTTCCTCTTCAACACAATGGGTGTTCAGTAATGAACTGCTTAACTATCATGTGCTTAATTCATTCTCCATTTCTCTGTGTTATTAACATCTATTTAGTGCATAGCTGTCTGAAAATATAGTTGGTACAATTTCTACCCTCCTGCACTTATGGAGATATGTTTGTGGCCCAGCATGTGGTCTATCTTAGACAACGTCCCATGTGTACTGGAGAAGAATGTGTATTCAAAATTTTTTGAATGATAAGCTCTGGATATAGCTTCTAGCCCCTTCTCTTCCATTTATTCCTTCAAATTCAGAATTTCTGGCTGAGTTTTAGTCTTACTGATCTGCTAAGAGGCAACCAAACAGTTTTGAAGTCTTTAACTACAATTGTGCTGCTATCAATGTCTTCCTGGAAGTCTAATAGCATCTGTTTAAACCTATCTTGATAGTCCCTTTTCAAGTGCATATGTTTATAAGTCAATTTATTCCTGATTATTAAAGAAAATTCCTTGATTATATTCATTTACTTAATACATGGCATTTTCTGTCTCATCACTTTTTTCAGCCTGTCGTCGGAAAATAGTATGGCCACCCCAGCATTTTTTTTGATGTGAGCATTTTTTTTAATATTTTTACACCGCATGTGATAATTACAGGTTTTTTGGGTTCCTCATACTTTCTAGCACCCTCCCTCCACCAGTCCCATTTCCCACCAGTCCCCACTCCCTCCCCCTATGGCAGTTCTCTATCTCTTCTCTCTCTCTCTTCTCTCTTCTCTACATTGTGGATTGCAAACATACATTTAATTATCATGTATTCTTTTTCTATTATGCTCGTTCTAGCTGTTTTCATTTTACTAATACTAGCACACTGTTCCCTTCTCTGTCTTACCTAACCACTGATTCCCTGTTTGTGGTAGATTCCACCTTTTTAAATTGAAAGATGCTCATGTAGAGCTTTGGTTCTACACTGTTCCAACACGCACCCTCCGCCCAAACCCATCTCCCATCACCAATGTCCCCCACCTTCCTCCCCCTCCGCACCTCAACCACTTGGCGGGTTCTGTATGTCATTTCTTTCCCTTTATATCTCCTTCCCAACAAACTTTCCTGCTCTTCGTGGAATCAGTGCATAAAAGACATTACTGTTTCACTATTTGACCCGTGGCAGCGCCCACCTGGCTCGAACTGGCTTTGCTCTGTTATCTGGTCGTGAGGCAGTTTCCCAGCATCCGGACAGCAAAAATGGTGGCTAGTGTGATGGGCGAGTCTCATCCGGCTGCTTCCGGGACCCCCAGGCGCGGGCCCCCTCCCAAAACCCATCTGCCCTCCTCGGGGTTCCATGGTCAGCTAGGCCCGGCGAGCCGAGCGCCAGCCTCCCCAGCCGCCGTGAGGCCCTGTATGCTGGCCCTTGGGCAGCTCCAGGCAGGCCACCAGGCTCGACAAGATGGAGGGGAAGGGACGACCACACCTCCATCTGACAACTTCCCAGTGATTCCCGCTCTTGGAGCCGCCACCTCACCCCAGCATTTTTGAAGGAGCTGTTTGCTTGAAGAATTTTTTTTCCAGTCTCTGACTTTGAGATTGGATATCCTCTGGCTTTTGAGTGCCCAATTTTTATAAGAGAATTGCAACTTTCCCTGAGTTCATTCTGATCTAAGATTGTTTTAGATTTTCCACATACACAAAATAAATAATTCTACAGATACAATCCAACATTTCTTCATAACATCTAATTGACTTACAATTTCCTTTCCCTGAACACAGACTATATGACTTCTACAATTTCTTCACATCCATTCTGTCCTGTAACTTTCCTTCATCAACCAGCTTTCTTCAAGACCATTTTCTTTCAACTCCCCCAAATTTTCATCCATCAATCCATCTTTGCAACATGGTCTGCCCTACTTAATATACACATATCTATACACTTTATGATTCCATTTTATCAGTTTAAACTCTTATATAATGAAACATAGTAAAACTTGATTTCCCAAGAGATTTGACCACTAGCTCTGGTCATCTCTAAGTGACAGTACTTCCCATATGAGCCCTAACATACCGATACTAAGGCTTTTCCTTAGAGTTTGAATTTCTGTCTCACACAGGTTCAGAATATAGTATCACTGTATCACTGTCTTCCCGTTCATCATTGATTTGCTCGAGCAGGCCCCAGTAACATCTCCATATGTCCTGTCTCATGCTAGCAAAGCCCAAGGGCATCTGCTTGCTCCAGGAACATAAAGAGCCTCAATCCATTCGGAATGAGCTCTATAATTTTTACTGGTATTTGGCATATCAAATACAACACGGGTAGCTTGCCAGGCTCTGCCATGCATGTAGCATACTCTTGTAGTCATCTCTAAGTCCAGCATTTATTGATGAACTGCGCGGCCGCTTGGGGCTGCGTGAGCTGGGCTGTGATAGGCTGGTCTGCTGGGTGGAGTTCTGAGAGGGAAGTCCGGATGTGGAAAATGGAGGCCCTCATGGAGTGGGGGTTATCTGGCTTGTTGCAAGGCTCTGCTGGGGTGGCGGGCCAGGGCTAGAACCCACCATCCCTCCTGGGCACCTCGTGAGCGGCTGGGCACAGGGAGAGCAAGTAGCAGCTCTGCCCCATGTCTGTGAGTCTTTCCTACACATCATGGAATGTTGTATATTCTAGGACATGATTGGTTCCACTAATTTGATGAACTTAGGGAGCCTCATGGACAGCTGAGCTAGGGGAGAGCTGAGTGCCAGCTCTCTGTTGCATCAGAATATAGTATACCACAAAATGGTATTTTTTAACATGACAAAGTTATAATCTGCAGTATTTGTTAACCACCCTTTGAGGTCTCTGAACATAAAGCATTTATTCAGTCCTGTAGAAGTCCAAAGGCTTCAGAATGTTCCTAATGAAATATCTTATGAGACAGACTACACTGGCTAAAGTTTGCCCCTTTTGTGAATTAACCAGAACATACTTTTGAAAAAGAATTTTTTAGAGCTTTGATTCATAAGGAAAACAGATATTAAAGCATTTTAGAATACTCTAAAATATTCGAGTACCATATAGACCACTATGAAAACAGCAAGCACTTCACACTGGTAGACCAAACTTCTCTTACGGCGAACACTAGATTTGAGACCTGAAAACAAAGTAACATGACACAAAGTTATCTTAATACTAACATGACCACATACACTTTCATACACTTGATCACTTGAATCCCGTTATTCATTGATTTGCTCGAGCGGGCGCCAGTAACATTTCCATTGGACCCTATCACGTGCCAATGTAGCCCAATGGCATCTGGTTGATACAGGAATATGAAGAGCCTCAAACCATTCCTTAAGGGTCTTAAGAAGGAAGTCTGACCATCTTGTAGGTGGGTGGCCACTTGATCTTTTGACATCCCATGGGATCCAGTTGGTAATGGCTCTAGTCCAGCGGTTGTCTCCAAATCGCATTATATGTCCAGCCCATCTGATTTTCGATGCCTTGGCAAAGCGAGATAGCGTCCCTGATTCTGGAATAGCGATGGAGGTCAGAACTCGGATTCCTTCTCTCACTTGAGTGAGGCGTGATATTCCAAGTATAGCTCTTTTGATTCCTTTCTGGGAGACCCGAATAGCATTCTTATCCTGCTTTCGTAGGGCCCAGGTCTCTGAGGAGTTTGTTAATGCAGGGACAACAGTGGAGTCAAAGAGATGTGCCTAGAGCCAGAGGTTCTTTGTTCTTTTAGCTATTATTTTTTTAAGTTCCAGTACTTTATTAACAACATTTCTTTTTTTATATGCTTTATCAAATCATCATGCAATAGACCATTACAAAGGTGTTCATGATTGTGTTTCAGTCATACAGTGTTCCAACACCATCCCTCCACCAATGCACATTTCCCAACACCAATGAGCTTCATATCCTTCTCACCCACCCACCAAAACCTGCCTCTATGACAGGCATTTTTTCTTCTCCCTCTCTCTCTCTCTCTCTTTCCCTCTCTTTTTTTTTATTAAACACTTTTATACCACCGTGGATATACAATTAAGTTGTTCATGTTTGAGGTTTTGGTCACATAGTGTTCCAGCACGCCCTCCACCATTGCCCATTTCCCACCACCAATGTCCCAATTCCCTACCCCCTCCCATAGCCTGCCTAAATGGCAGATTCTTTATCTCTTTTCTCTCTCCCTCTCTCTCCCTTCCTTCTCTAACATTGTGGGTTGCACTACATGCACTTGGAAGCCATCTTGCATTTTTTGCCTGTATTTAATGCTCAGTTCTATGTTGGTATTAGCCCTTTTGACATTTATTCACACATGTTCCCTTCTCTGTCTTACCCTAATCTCTGACTCCCTCATGTTTGCGATAATTTCCACTTTGGTAAAACCACCTGATATATTTCATGCAAATAAATGCAGTCATTCTATATCTCTCTCTTTCTTCTAATTTCACTCAACATGATCCTTTCCATGTCCATCCATTTATAGGCAAATTTCATAACTTCATTTTTCCTAACAGCTGCATAGCATTCCATTGAGTTGTGTTTTGCAAAATAAGACACCAAAGGGTTATCATGTATATTCCTTTACTTACTTTCAATACTCAGTTCTAGTCTAGCATTTCTACTTTCAACTATGGTTGTCAAGCTGGTCCCTTCTCCCTGAGCACTGAAGAGTGGGCTCCCCCACACATTTGTGGTAGATTCCAGCTCTTGACAAGTCCTCCTGGTCTGTTTTGCCTGGCCTTGGATATTAGTCTCATACTATATATATTTTTCCCCAAATTTTATTACACCATTTTAGACATACAATTGCAAGATGCTCATGTAGAGTTTTTGGTTCTACAGTGTTCCAACACCCATCCCTCCACCCAAACCCATCTCCCATCACCAATGTCCCCACCTCCTCTCCCCCTACCACACCTCAACTACTTGGCGGGTTCTGTATGTCTTTTCTCTCCTCTCTATTTCTCCCTCCTGCCAAACTTTCCTAAACATCATAGAATGCAATGCATTAAAGGACATTACTGTTTCCACTATATTGATGGACTGTGCGCCACAAGCAGCCGCGCGACCTGGGCTCGAACTGGTTTTGCTCTGTTAATCTGGTCGTGAGGCGTATCCCAGCATCTGGACAGCAAAGGTGGTGGCTAGTGTGGTGGGCGAGTCCCATCTGGCTGCTTCTGGGACCCCCCAGAGGTGATTGACCCACTCCCCAAAACCCATCTACTCTCCTGGGAGCCCCATGGTCAGCTTAGCCTGGGGAAAGTGGAGTTCCAGCTTCCCCAGCTGCATCCAAGACCCTGCATGCTATGGCTGGTCGCCCCAGAAAAGCTCCTGGGCGGGGCCATCAGGCTCGACAAAATGGATGGGGGAATGGCCACCCCTGACTCCATCTGATGAAATCCTAGTGACTCCCACTTCTGGGAGCTGCCTACCTGGGCTCGAACTGGTTTTGCTCTGTTAATCTGGTCGTGAGGTAGTATCCCAGCATCCGGACAGTGAAGGTAGTGGCTAGTGTGGTGGGCGAGTCTCATTCAGCCGCTTCCGGGAGCCCCCCAGAGGTGATGGGCCCACTCCCAAAACCCATCTGTCCTCCTGGGAGCCCCATGGTCAGCTTAGCCTGGGGAAAGCGGAGTTTCAGCTTCCCCAGCAGCGTCTGAGACCCCCGCATGCTATGGCTGGTCACCTGTCCTTTTAGCTATTTCTTCGATGCCTCTGAAGGCATTCCTTGCCGCCTCTCTTCCTCCTGCCCAGCTCAGGTTTTAGGACGTTCATCATGTTGACTTCTCGACCTAGGTACACATAACTGCTGCATTCAGAGATGTTTGTTCCATTGAGAGTGAATGGGGCCTCAGGAACTAGTTCATTTTTCATGAACATAGTTTTCTTCAGATTCAGCTGTAGACCTATCTTTCCACATTCTCGGTCAAAGTCAGCCAGCATTTGTGCCGCTTTGGTGTTATTAGAATGATGTCATCAGCAAAGCGGAGGTGGTGTAGTTGCCAGCCATCTATCTTCACTCCCATTCCTTCCCATTCTAATTGTCGCATGATGTTCTCGAGGGTGGCGCTGAAGAGTTTTGGTGAAATGCTATCACCCTGTCAAACCCCTCTTTTGACATCAATGATCACTTCTTTGTAGAATGGTGAGATCCTGGTACAGCTCATCAAGATCTTGATGTATTGGATTTGAACACCCTGTTTGGCTAGGGCTTCAATGACTGCTTCAGTCTCCACAGAATCAAAGGCTTTCTGTAAATCAATGAATGTGAGACAGAGCGGCATCTTGTATTCCCTACAAACCTCAATGAGCTTGGTTACCGTGTGGATATGGTCGATTGTGCTGAATCCTTTCCGGAAGCCTGCTTGCTCGCATGGTTGTCCTTCATCTAGTGTTCTGCTAATCCTGTTCAGGATGACTCGTGTAAACACGCTTGTAGATGATGGACAACAGGCAGATGGGGCAATAGTTGCCGATGTCGTGAATGTCTCCCTTCTTGAACAGTAGAACTGTCCTGCTGGTTTTCCATTGGGAGGGCACCTTGCATTCGGACAGGTAGCGTGTGAAGAACCAAGCTAGTATATTGATGAGTACCGATGGCAGATTCTTCAGGTGTTCGGGTCTGACTTTGTCTGGGCCTGGTGCTGTTCCCTTCTTTACCAACGAGATTGCATGTCAGATTTCAGAAGGGAGAACGTTGGGAATGACATATCCATCCTGTGGAATTTGGTATGTGGGCAGGTGGATGTGGCTATCAAAGAGATCTGAGTAGAAGTCCTGGATAATCTTCTCCATTGCCTTTTTTGGAAGATGTGATAGATCCATCAGGGCGTCGGAGGGCAGTCATCTTTGTCTTATAGTTGGCGAAGGACCAGCGGGCGGTGCAAATGCTTTTCCCGGCTTCTGCTGCATCTTCCAGTATTTCTGCTCTTCTGTCTTTGAGGTCTTCTTTTATCGCTTCTCTGCACCATTTGGCAAGCTTGGACGTTAGCATTTGGTCCCTGAGGCCCACGCCTTTCCACGTTGGCGAATGAGCTCGAGAGTTTCTGAAGACAGGCGTCCTTTTGTGTCTTTATCTCAGCATTCTTCGCACAATCATGGAGGTGCTGAACCAGTCGGTTGCATTCTTCATCCATGTCGTCAATGGTGGTATCTTCCCATGTTTCTGCAATGGTGCCAAAGAGTTTCCAGTTGGTGGTCGTTCTGGGAGTTCTCTTCTTAAACTTTGCAGCCTTTTCTCCCCATTGCGGGAAGAAGAATTTTGCATGAAGGAGACGGTGGTCTGATACTGTTTGGAATTTGGGGACGACAGCAACATCAGTCAGACAAAACCATCTATTGAAGACGATGTGGTCAATTTCATTGTGGAACTGTCCACCAGGAGATTCCCATGTCCAATGTTTAGCTTCAACCTTCTGGAACTGTGAGTTCCCATGAATGGTCTTGGTGGACATGATGAACTCAGATAGTCTCTCACCCTGTTCGTTCCATTCTAGGCCATGGGTCCCGATGTGTAGTTCTTCAGCTGATCTTCTCGGTCCTATTTTGGCATTAAAATCACCGACTATGATCTTGTAGAAGGTGTGATCTTTTTTTATAGAACGCCTCCAGTTCCATGTAGAATTTCTCATCCATGAGAATTTCATCTCCTTTGTATGTGGATGTTGGTGCGTAGACAATGAAGATAGAAATTGCTCGCAGTGGGCCACATCTCTTCAAGTGTAATCATCCTATCCAGTTTGTTAAGCATTCAAATGAATCAATACTGACTGCTATGCTCGTGTTGACAAGGACACCAAAGCCACCAAAGCCTCTTTCATCACATGTTCCAAGGAACAATTCTTCTCCGTTGTCAAATACAGCATGATGCGACTGACGCCTCCTCATCTCAGTCAGACCAATGATGTCGTACTTGATCTTTTGCGCTTGCACCATCAGATCCTCAATATATGCTTCCGATGCCAGCGTCGTCGCATTGAAAGTACAAACAGTCATTTTAGTCCTTCTTCATTTTGGCAGCCTAGGATGGCCGTGGAAATTTTATCAGGCACTGCTTGTTCACCTTTCTTACTGCTGCCATATTAAGGGCTCTTTTCGGGGTCAGGAAAATAAACATTTTTGTTACTAGTTTTGGCATATCGAACATGCATCAGGAAGCTTGCCAGGCTCTGCCATGCGGGCGCTATACTCCCATTACTTTGTGGGGCTCTCTCAGAGGGGTGGGTAGAATATTCACAGCAATTTGGAGGT
This sequence comes from Cryptotis parvus, assembly GCA_021461705.1. NCBI lineage: Eukaryota > Metazoa > Chordata > Mammalia > Eulipotyphla > Soricidae > Cryptotis > Cryptotis parvus. The sequence goes on from JAJIBD010012128.1 coordinate 37,942, forward strand.
AAATTGCGCTGCCGCACAGCTGCCACATGCAACGGGGCAAGCTGGTTTCTGCTCTGCCGGGTGTATCTGTGTCTGTGGCTCAAGCATTCCTGGGCTTGAAATACTCTCCCTCTGAAGGGCGGGTCTCTGCAGGGTGGGTGCTTGTAGGCTGGGTTTCTGACAACCCGGGCTGGAGACTGGATTAATCTGTTGGGTGGAGATCTTACGAGCTGCGGAGTGTGGATGGTGAAGATCGCTGCCAGCAAGGTGTGGGGGTTTCTCTGGACTCTTCCGAGGCTCCATCGGGATAGTGGGCTCAGATTGGAAGTTGCTCTCGTGGTCCATGGAATGCAGGGGGGTTCAACAGGGAAAGCTGGTTTCTGCTCTGCCAGGTGTATCACACACTACACAGACTAATTAGTAAGATAGTCTTTGGAAGCTTATTGTAGTCACTTCTCATATTCACCTTTAAAAATTATTAAGTCAAGCAGGTGATGTCTATCTGCTCAAACTTTAGTGGCCTTTTTTTCCTTTATCTATTAATAGTAGACTATGCATCAGCAAGTACTTTTCCAGGGCTGGAAGCGCCCCTATAAGGGTGACAAGTAGAGGTCTCATCTCTGAAACTGCCAGTGCAAAAATACATTTTTGCTAAGTCACTCTAGACATTTACGTTGCCAAGTAATTAAATATTCCAAAATGTATTAAATTTTGGTTTATTCATGACTGCCTTCCAATAAAATTAATGACCTGGAAATCATTAGTACAAATAACTTTACTTTCTCTTTGCAGTAGTCAAGAATCTTGAAAAGCTAAATCAGTTTACCTTTATAGTTAACAGAAATTAATCCTGTACCTTAATTAGTAGTAGGATAAAAGTTTTATATCTGTCAGACCCAGATTCAATCTCTGGAACCAGATATGGTTCCCTGAGCACTGCCAGGAGGGATCCCTGAAGGCAGAACCTGGAGTAAGCCCTGAGCACAGCCAGTGTGGACCCAAAGCAACCCTGCCCCATGCCTGGAAAAAAAAGCAATCAAACAAGAAAACAAGAGCAAGAGGAATAATATATCCATATCTGTGGATGGAAATTCATTTCCTACACACATGATTACTTAAAAAAATAGCAATTACGAAAGATGTGGCAAATTGTTAGCCAGGGTATCACATGGTGATAGAATTTTGGGAAACATGTTCAAATACATTGTTTATTTTCTGGGTACTACATGTCATGAGTAATCAATACACCAAGAAAAGCAAACAGAGGAGGTTGGGACTTTGATTTGGGGGGGTAGTAGGAAGGTCCCTGTGGAGAAAGAATGGGCTGGGCTGCTCCGTAGGTTCAATCCATAGATCGAGGATTCCTCATTTCAGAAAAGATCACGGGGGCCGGGGACAGAGCTCTGGGCACGTGGCCCCAGTTGGGGAGTGGAGTTGGGAGCTTATAAGAGCCACTGTCTCTGGTTCTCTCTTTGTGTCTGTCTCTCTTTCTCTCTAGGCAGTGCCTTTGCGTTCCAGGGTCGCTGTCCAGATCTCCTAGACGGGTAATCCTACACTTCATCCTCACGTGCTGGGACGCATCAGCCTCACTCAAGGGCCTCTAGGTCAGGCCTAGGAGAGTGCAGGGAAGAGGGGATGTGTGAGGACCCTGAGCTTGGGGACGCCTGAGACCTGAGTCTCTTCAGGGTCTCCTGTTTAAAGGCAAGTTTTCCTGAGAGTGGGAGTTTCCTGTGCCATGAGGGTGCGGAACCTATCTCCCTTGGTACTATCCAATGGGCACCCAACATATCTGGGCATCCCTATAGTTGGGCACCCCATAATGGGCACCACATACTGCTCAGACCCCATAGAGTTGGGTATCCCAGACAGATGAAAGTCCCACAGAGAGACACCCCAAAACGATGCTGGGGTGCAGATCAAAATCCCTGGGGCCAGGAGGGCATTTGTAGGCTGAGCTCTGATCTCTGAGCAGTGCAAAGTATCTCTTTGCCCTTCTGAGCAGAGGTCCTGGTCTCTGGAGGTCCAGGTGTTCCCAAGGAAGAGATTCAGTCTAACATAAGACAGGCTGAGCTGTGAGCAGAGTGACACCTGCCAAGAGACAAGCAGTGATCTGGGGTGAAGCATGTTCCCCTCTTGGCAAAAAACGGCTTCATCACGGTGAAATCAGCAAATACTGAAGGCACAGGCCAGGCAGACAGTGAAGGTGTAGGAATGGATTGGCTGTTTGCTGCTAAACAATGGTGCGCTCATCCTGCCCACACAGGTCAAAAGTCTGGGGAGCAGGTGGTACCTTTCTCACCTACCCCAGGAGAGATGACAAGGGACGCTGGGAGTCCGAGTCAGCAGGGACAGTGCAGGCCAACCCCTGAGAGATGCTTTGCCTTCCAGACCGAGGTGGAGGCATGTCTGTCCTGCTGGCCCTGCTCCTGGGGGCTGCGCTCTGCCCCCGTGTCCTCAGCCTGCCGGAGGGCACCACCGCGCCAGATATAGTGACCCAGGGGGACAGGGACAACAGGACCCATGTGGACACCCTCAGTCTAGCCCGCAGCAACGCCGACTTCGCCTTCAGCCTCTACAGGGTCTTGGCTGCCCAGAATCCCAACGCCAACGTCATCTTTTCCCCGCTCAGTGTCTCCATGGCCTTGGCTTTCCTGGCCCTGGGAGCCCGTGGCCACACCCAGACAGAAATCCTACAGGGCCTCAAGTTCAACCTCACTGAGACCCCTGAGGCTGACATCCACCGGGGCTACCAGCTGCTGTGGACCTCTCCTGAGCCGGCCTGGGACCGCCCTGCAGCTGAAAATGAGCACTGCCATGTTCCTGGACCAGCGGCTGGAGCTGCAGGAACACTTTCAGCAAGACGCCCAGGCATTGTACGGCGCCGATACCATCTCCACAGACTTCCAGGATCCCAATGCTGCCAAGAAGCTCATCAGTGATTACGTGGAGCAGAAAACTGAGGGGAAAATCCGGGACTTGATCAAGGACTTGGATGCACAGACTAGGATGGTCCTGGTGAACTGCCTCTTCTTTAAAGGTGAGGTCGTGGGGGTGGGCAGGAATTGGGCTTGAACTCTGAGACTTCCAGGCTGCGTTTGCCCTGCCTCAGCCTGCTGTGATCTCAGGAGCTCATGCAGAGGCTGGGCCACCCACCAGGAGACCAGGTGTGGAGCAGGAGGTCAGGATGAGCCTGGGGGGAGCTGTAGTGTCTGAGCCTGGGGTGGGTATGTGAGTACCCAGAGGTGATGGGGCCGGAGGCAGAGCAGGGTCTGAAAGGGGACAACAGGATGGGTGTGCAGAGAAGGGGACACAAGTGGGCAGAGGACAGGGCTGCTGGGTGCGTGCTGGGCAGCTGAGGGGCATGAGTGGGAGGACGGGCCTGTGGGGCCCAGGTTTGCTGGCCTGAGCCCACAGCGACCAGCTGTGGGTCCTGGTGCAGAGCCCAGGGTTGGTCCCCATATCTGATCCTGTGCAGGGACCAGGCTTTGCCTAATGCTGGATGATGACTCACATGCCCATGACCTACATGTGGACAGAATTCTGTTCCTTCTCTCAGCACAACCAGCTCTTCAGGGTCCAGTTTCTGGCTTCCCGGTGTAGTCCCAGGTATAGGAAGACTCTAGACAGCAGACGAGGTGGACATTCCCAGGTCAGGTACTTGACCATTCTCTCTACCTATAGCGGAGTGGAAGAGGCCTTTCGATCCTTATGACACATTCACATCAGATTTCCACGTGAGTGAGAGCAGAAAGGTGAAGGTACCCATGATGAAAGCTGATAACTTCAGGGTGCCCTACTTCCGGGATGAGACTCTGGGCTGCACCGTGGTGGAGGTCCCATACACGGACAGCAGCGCCTACGCCCTCCTCGTCCTCCCTGACAAGGGTCACATGCCCCAGGTGGAGGCCGCACTGCTCCCGGACACGCTCCAACGCTGGAGGGACTCGGTGAAGATGAGGTACCCCTCCCTTTTCTCTGCAGCTCCCCTCCTCAGCCCTTGCATCCCACCACCACCCAAACCCTCCCATCTCAGATTCAACAATGGGACCCCCAGGGTGGATATAGAGATAGATTAGAGGCTCCCAGGCTCTGGTTTTCTGCCTATCTCTGGGGGACTAACGGGGGCAGAGCTCCAGCTGCCTCTGACAGACACATGTTCAGGGGATGGTGTGAGGACCTTGAACCATCCATGATTCTCGTGCTCCCTCCCCTTCTCTGTCACAAGGCTTGGACAGGACAGGATCCTTGAGGGCTGGGAGAGATGAACAGGCCTGGGGTATCTTTGCCATGGTTCAGGGTGGAATCATTATGGCCAGGAGAGATAGACCTAGGGTTAGGCCCCTGACTGCATGTGGCAATTCTGGTTCCATCCCTGGACCCCATGTGGTTCCCATGGTTCCTCCAGCGGTGATCCTTGAGCCAAAGCCAAGGTAAACCCAGAGCACCACTGGGCGTGATGCAAACAACAGAAGATTCCATTCACTCCCTCATTAAATTGCTCACTCACTCAGTCTGGGTTATTGGTAATTTACTCATTCACTTTTCACTTATTCACTCACTTACTCAATTAATAACTAATTCATTTACTTTTTCCTGTATTCTCTCTCTCTTATACTCTCAGCCTGGGTTGTTGGTAACCTAGCACTGCTAGGACTGAGGTCTGAATTCAGACGAGGGGATTCTGCCAATGAATCCTGGTCCTCTGCCCCCTCTGTCTGGGGAGAGCTAATCCCACTCATGAACCAGTGGGTTGGTGTCTCCAAGGATGACACAATATGGGTGTTTGTGATGTCTAGGGAACAGGGACTCTGGGCTGGGTGTGCTTGTGATCTGAGAGAGGGCTGGAGGTGGGGCTCAGGTAATGGGAACCTGGGGAACTTTGTGGGAAGAGAATCTGGGCAGAGGATCAGAGGGTGGCAATGGCAGATGGGTGGCAACTTGTGGCAGGTGAGCGGGAGGTCAGTGCAGGGGTGTGTGTGAGAGTGGGGGTCTGGGTCCTGGGTCAGGGACTGCAGGGCTATACTACCCATGGATCAGTGTCTCTTCCTCCTCTGAGTGAGCTGAGAGGGTCAGATTTGGGGGTCTGAGTCCATCTGACCGAAAGACCAGCTGAGCAGGGCTGGGGCTGAGTGTTTCATGGTCTCCTTTGTTCCCAGCAAGATAGGCCTGTACCTGCCCAAGTTCTCCATCTCCGGGGACTTTGACCTGAAGCAAGTCCTGCCCCAGTTGGGCATCAGCAGCATCTTCTCCCAGCAGGCGGATTTCTCGGCCTCACCCAGGCTCTGAACTTGACCATTTCCCAGGTGAGCTGGAGTTGCCAAACCTGCCACCTTAAGGGAACGTGCTATGGAATCTGGGACACAGAGGGCCCCCTGAGTCTGCAGTAACTGTGTCTCCCCTCTGATAACCCTGACCCCCTGGGGTTCCTAGGAAGGTGGCCCTGAGATGGGGGTCCCCAGCCCTGCTGTGAAAAGTGCCCTGAGACAGGCCTTCTCCTGCTGAGGCCCTTCCCCAGGACCTCAAGCCTCTGCTCACTCATCACATAATGGGGGCTCGGTATTGGGCTGGGCCCAGAATGGAACAGTTTAAGGGGTAAAGGAGCCCCTTGGGCTGTGCTGATAGCACTTAGCAGAGGGGACTCCAGGCATGCCCTGACTCCCAAAGTATTAAATTTAATTCCTTCAATAATGGGACTGTTTGAGGTTCCCAACAATATTGGGGTCTGCTGGATTTATTGGTCACATTTGGGTCAATATCTGACCCTCTGGCAGATAGACAAAAACAGCAAGAGCACCAGTTCTTAGAAAATCCAAGGTTTTAATTTCCACACACTAACTCCAACTTACACCACACACATACCCTGTCTTCCAATCTGCTAGGGATAAATAATTTACAAAGGCTGGGGCCAGGGCAATACCAAAGATAAAAAACCTCCTTTATTGGAACAATGAAGTGAGAATTGGCATCCCTCACTGGTGTAGAACATCAGGAGATCATGTCCCTAGTCCCAGAGGCTAAATGGCAGAGACCAGGGTGCATTGATTTTCTCTCAACCTTGGCTGGTAAAGACTCATTTCAACAATGTTTACAGTCATTTTGTATAAACACAGTAAGAGAGACAAACAGTTATCTACACCTGAGATTAATTTTATAGTGTGATCTTTCCTGGAAAGATCACGTCATATGACCCAGACAACATTTCCCTTGCCATCACTACTATCTATCTATCACTTGTCATATTGATGATCATTTCTAACACCCTCAAGGTCCTATCACCAAAACCCCAGAATGTAAGGCAACAGTCCTTAAATAAGTTCTCTGCTCCGGCTCCATGACAATCCACAGTTTATCTTAAGTCAAAACAGAACTATTCCAACCTTGCTCTAAACTTTGGGACAGAGCAGGGCTTACTTTAAAGTCTTACAACCAAAAACTTCAGTTGCCCTATTTTGAATCCAGAATGACCTCTTTTCCTGGTTCCATCCAGTTCCATTTAGGGACCCTCTATAGGGGTGTGAGGGATTAGAATAAATATAAAGGCTACTGAGCTTATAGTTAGGAAATATGGCGCAAACCCAGGAATAAATAATTCACCATTAGCCACAAATGTACCACCCCCCGACTATCTTCTGTGCTATACAAAACATCCTTGGCATAAGCATATGCAAAAAGCTATAGGATGGAGAGAAACAATCCCTCATTAGCAATACAAAAACTCAGGACTAGCAAGTAGGGTGTGATCCAACAGTTCAAGGGTGGTCGGTTTGATCAGGCATGGAAATTGGCACCTCCACTCTCTGCCCCAGGTGTTATGTCAGCAGCTGCTTCCAACTGCAGAGGTTCTGTGTGGGAACCAACAAATCCATCCAAGCTGCCTCTTCGTGTTCCCAAAGCCCATATGTGGGACCTCTAGTCACTGCCCTGGGCAGAGCAGGACATGCAGAGGCCCCTACTCTCCTTTCTCTGTCCCTGAGCCTCATTCTTCCCCACTGCCTGTTTGCCCATCTCTGCTCTGGGCTGTGCTGGCTCACCCTGGGTTAGGGAGGTACCATGACTGGGACATCACTCAGCAACAGGAGCTCAGACAGGCTGGCTGCCTCCTGTTTGTCCTGCCCCACTGGTGACAACTCTGTGTCCCACAGGTGGTCCACAAGGCTGTGCTGGATGTGGCCGAGGAAGGCACCAAAGCAATGGCCGCCACAGCAAGCAAATCTGCTTTTCATTCCTTACGTCCGGGACGTTATAACTGTGAACTTCAGCAGGCCCTTCCTGGTAGCCCCCACATCTGAGGACACACTCTTCTTCCTGGGAAAAGTGGTCAACCCCCAGCAGGCCTGAGCTCTGCTGGAACAGGGCCCAGCCTAAGGAGTTAGCCCTAACTAGGAGCCCACATGGCCTGTTCCACCTGGGTCACCTTCCGGTGGCATTGCCCATAGAAGGGACGTGTGAGAGTAATAAACATCTTCCACAGTGCCTGAGAGATGGTACAATGTGTAGGGCATTTTCTTTCCATGCAGCCAACCTGGGGTTCAATTCCTGGTACCCTAAAAGGTCCTCAGAGTTCACAAGGACTAAGCCCTAAGCATCTGTAGAACAAAAACAAAATAAAAATCTTCCTCCAGAACTAACAACTTTCCTTTCATCCCAATGTGTCTGAGGGGCCTTTATATCTTCCTTTTCCAGTTCCTGGTCATGGACCCCCTGCACACTGACCTTCAAGTCTGGGCCCTCAACCTTCAGAGGCCTCTTCATCCAGGCCCTAATATGGACACCCAGATGCTCAGGAAGGGGCACCTCTGGTACCCACTTTGCTTCCAAACTGCCTAGAGTCTTAGTCCCCAGCTGAGGTCTGTCTGCCCAGGGGCCATGGATGTGCCTATCTGGACCCCTCGGCACTTGAATCAAACCTCTGTGCAAACAAGTCTCCCCAGCTAGGGGGTCGTATCTGAGCTGGTGACCCTGCTGGAAACCTCCTCCCTCGGTCTCAGAACCACAATCTGAGGACAGTCATTCCAAACAGGTTCCAGTTGGAGCCCTTGAGAGTTTCAGGACCCCCTTCCTGGACAGAGGAGACCCCTGACCCAATAGCAGAGGAGTGGGCAGGGGCCCCTGGAGAGTAGCCACAGCTGCTCTGAGCTCCCATGTGTGCACCCATATCCCACCTTGGCACCCGCACTGTTTTTGAGGGCAGAGAAGTTTTGTGTTTTTTTCAAAATTTACTTTATTGAGTCACCATACAGGTAGAAGACTGCCATGATTGGGTTTCAGTCACACACTGTACCAACACACATCCCTCCAACAGTGCACGTTTCCCACCACCATTATACACTTTTTACCCTCCTGCCACCCCACCCCACCCACTAACCTCCAGCGTGTCTCTATTGGCAGGCCCTTTCCTTCTCTCTCCCTCTCTCTCCCATTGGGCATTATGGTCTGCAATACAGATGCTGAGAGGTTACCATGATTGCTCCCTGACCTATTCTTCACACAATTCTTATACACTGGTCATTTACCACTGTCTATGTCATAATGGTCCCTTCCCTATCCCAACTGCCTTTTCCCAAGAGGTTGAAGAAGGTTTTCAAGCATGGAACAAACTTCATGGCTCTTGTTTCTACTGATTTGGATATTGGTTTCATATTATGTTTTTTAACACTCAAAATTACTGCAATATATCTGTTTGTTCCTCTACTTCTGCCTCATTTCACTCAGCACGATACTCTCCATGTCCATCCATTTATAAGCAGATTTCAAACTTCATCTTTCCTTACAGCTGCGTAGTATTCCACTGTGGAGCTGCACCAACTTTTCTTTAACCAGTCATCTCTTCTTGGGCACTTGGGTTGTTTCCCTGATTGCGTTTTTTGTGAATAGTGCTGCAATAAGCATAGAAGTGCAGATGGTGTTTCTGCAGTGTGTTTTGGGGCTCCTAGGGTATATTTCCAGAAGTGATATTGCCGAGTCATATGGAAGCTCAATTTATAGCTTTTGAGGACTGTCCATATTGTTCTCCAAAAAGGCTGGACTAGTCAGCATTCCTACCAGCAATGAAGGAGAGTCCCTTTCTCCCCATGTCCGCACCAACACTGGTTGTTCTTGTTCTTGCACTCAGGAATTACTCCCTGGTGGTGGTCGGGGGACCATATGGGATGCGGGATGTGGAGGATCGAACCCCAGGCGGGCAAGGGCCGGCCACTTGTAAGGCAAACGCCCTACTCGCTGGGTTATCGCCTGGTCCTGTTCTTGTTCTTTTGGATGTCTCTGTGATGTGAGATGATATCTCAGTGTTGATGGATTTGCATCTCCCTGATGATTAGTGATGAAAAGCATTTTTAAAAAATGCCTTTTGGACATTTTTTTTTTTTTTTTTGAGAAAGTTTCTGTTTATTTAATTTCCCCGTTTTTGGGTGGGTTGGACTTTTTCTTATCCTACCAGTGCCTTATATATCTTGGATATTAACCCCTTATTAGATGGGTATTGGGTGAATAATTTTTCCCAATCTGTGGCTGTCTTTGTACCTTGGTCACTGTTTCTTTTGAAGTGAAGAAGCTTCTTAATTTTTATGTAGTCCCACTAGTTTATCTTTGCTTCCATTTTCATGATCAGTGGTGTTTCATCTTTTTTTAATTTTTTTTAATATTTTATTACACCGCCATGTGATATACAATTACAGAGATGTTCGTGTTTGGGTTTCCGTCATACAGTGGTGTTTCATCTTTTGAAGATACCCTTTAAATACAATGTTGTGGAGAGTTCTATCCACATTTTCCCCCATATACTGTATGGATTCAGACTGATATTGAGGTCTTTAATCAATTTTTTTTTGCTTTTTTGGGTTACACCCGGCAATGCTCAGGGGTTTCTCCTGGCTCTGCACTCAGGAATTCCCCTGGCAGTGCTTGGGGACCATATGGGATGCCGGGGATCGAACCCAGGCCGGCATGGGCTGGCGCGTGCAAAGGCAAATACCCTATCCGCTGGGCTATTGCTCCAGCCCCGGTCTTTAATCAATTTTGATCTGACATTCATGCCTGGCATTAGAGAGAGGTCTGAGTTTATTTTCTTGCATGTAGCTGTCCAGTTTTTCCAGAACGATTTGTTGAAGATACTTTGCTTATTCCACATCATATTTCTTGCTTCTTTATCACAGATTAGGTGATCATGTATTTAAGGGTTGGTATTAGGATGTTGACTCTGTTCCATTGTCTGTAAGGGGTTAGTCTTTATTTCAATACATGCTGTTTTAATTATTACTGCTTTGTAGTATAGTTTGAAGTTAGGGAAGGTGATGCCTCCTATCTTCTTTTTCCCAAAAATTGCTTTTAGTTATTCATGGGTGTATGTTGCTCCATATGAATTTCAGAGTGTTTGGTATTTTTCTTTGAAAAATGTCATGGGTATCTTAATAGGGATAGCTGATCATGAGATTCCTGGGAGGGAAGGTGGGTTCTAGCCCTGCCCACCATCCCAATAGAGCCTCCACAAGAAGCCAGAGGAACCCTCCCGCAGTAGGAGGGCAGCCATTTTCAACATCCGGACTCCACAGCTCATCAGAGCTCCACCCAAGAGAAAAGTGGATTCTCTCCATTGTGTGCGGCCACTTTGTGACCATGTGGTAGATCAGTAAATGCATGAGATGAGAGCCTACTAATTAGAGTATACCACCTGCACGGCAGAGCCTGGAAGGCTACCCGTGTCATATTTGATATGCCAAAAACCAGTAATAATTATAGACCCTCATTCCCATGACCTGAAGGAATGGTTTGAGGTTCTTTGTGTTCCTGGAGCAAGCAGATGCCCTTGGGCTACACTAGCATGCAACAGGACATATGGAGATGTTACTGGTGTCCGCTCAATCAAATCGATGAACAACTGGGAAGACAAGTGAAGTGATACAAGTGATCCTTATAGGAACTACATTGAATATGTATGCTTTGGAATGTATAGCCAATTTGGCAATGGTGATCCTCCCAATCCATAAGCATGGAATGTTGGCAGAAGGTAGACCTAAGGATATGCGAAGGAAGGTCTGATGGATACTGCCTGTTAACAGATACACAGAGTATTCTGGCAGACTGTCTCCCAATAGAGTTAGTATGTAGAATTCCCTAGTGAGACTGTTAATCAAGCTGCAGTTACACAGACAAGGCTATCCTAGGTCATTTCTCTGCACATTTCCTTGTTAGCTATAACTAGCCCAAGATGGAGTCTAATGGACAATGCTTAAAGTTAGGCAGAAAACAGGTTTTTCTTGTTCTTCTGTCTGACATGTCCTTGCCATCGTGGACTAGTCCGGAAGGCTGCAT
>JAJIBD010012129.1:0-42792 GCA_021461705.1 Cryptotis parvus
GGGCGCAAACCCTACCCTCAGAAGGAAGAAGGTGGCCAGGTGACAGTGTGATATGGCAGATCGTAACCACAACTAAATCACAACTGAAAGTTAGTAAACCACAACTAAATCACAGCACAAAGAACCGCCGGGAAGCTCAAGAATCCAGGCAGGGCCTGAAAACAGCCCGCGGCAGCTGCAATGGCCGAGGGATGCCCAGTCCTGGCAGAGGCCCTCTCCCCCACACCTCGGCCCCGGGGACCCGTCCTTTGTGTGCTCCAGCTGCGCCCATCACCTCCAGGTAGGAATGACTGCATGAGGCGCTCAAGGCGGGGCAGAGTTCAGCAGAGGTGTGTGCTCTGCGCCGGCCTGCTAGCATGGAGGGGAAGCTGCTTGCCTTAAGTGTGGCCAGTCCTGGCTCTGCATACAGTCCCTGAGCACAGAGCAAGAAATAACTCTGGCACACTGCCAGGTACCACACACTTTCCTCACCAGGGTTATTTCAACCTAAGGGTCACAATCACTCAACACTTCCCCTTAAAGCGCTCTCTCTCTCTCTCTCTCTCTCTCTCTCTCTCCTCCTCTCTCTCCCTCCCTCCCTCCCTCCTCCTCCCTCTCTCCCTCCCTCCCTCCTCCCTCCCCTCCCTCTCCCTCTCTCTCTCTCTCTCTCTCTCTCTCTCTCTCTCTCTCTCTCTCTCTCTCTCTCTCTCTCTCTCTCTCTCTCTCTCCCTCCCTCCCCTCCCTCCTCCGGAGACTGCACTCTTCATTTACTGGGGTACCCCCAGGGCCCACAAGATGGATCCCAATGGCAGGAGTCCAGGCTCAATCCTGGCTTGGTCCCCACCTGGTGTCCAAGCACAGCCAGGATCAGTCCCAGGCAGCAGCAGGGACGGCCCTAGACAGCAGCAACAAACCCACAACCAAAAGGCACGGCTGCCCCCCAGGGTCTCCGCACAATGCTGGCACACTCGCCCCTGCTGACCCCTCTCCTCCCAGCTTACACTGGACCTTCCATTTCTGTCAAGTCCTCTGGGAAGTCAAAGAGATGTGACATCTTTGACCCACATCTCTTTGACTCCACCGTCTCTCCCTGCATTAACATACGCCTCAGAGACCTGGGCCCTATGAAAGCAGGATGAGAATGCTATTCGGGTCTCCCAGAGAGGAATCCAAAGAGCTATGCTTGGAATATCACGCCTCACTCAAGTGAGAGAAGGAATCCGGAGCTCCGACCGTCATCGCTGTTCCAGAGTCAGGGACGCTGTCTCGATTGCCACTGTCTTCCCGTTCATCATCGATTTGCTCCGAGCGGGCCCCAGTAACATCTCCATATGTCCTGTCTCATGCTAGTAGAGCCCAAGGGCATCTGCTTGCTCCAGGAACATAAAGAGCCTCAATCCATTCCGAATGAGGTCTATAATTGTTACTGGTATTTGGCATATCAAATACAACACGGGTAGCTTGCCAGGCTCTGCCGTGCAGGTAGCATACTCTTATAGTCATCTCTAAGTCCAGCATTTATTGATGAACCACGCAGCCACTTATGCCGCTACGAGCCGGGCTGTGATAGGCTGGTCTGCTGGGTGGAGTTCTGATGAGAGAGAAGTCCAGATGTGGAAAATGGAGGCCCTCATGGGAGTGGGGTCGTCTGGCTTATTGCAAGGCTTTGCTGGGTTAAAAGTAATAATAGCCCTGGCCCGCCACCCCAGCAAAGCCTTGCAACAAGCCAGACGAACCCCCCCCCACCTGCTTTGCCAAGGCATCGAAAATTAGATGGGCTGGACATGTAATGCGATTTGGAGACAACTGCTGGACTAGAGCCAGTACCGACTGGATCCCACGGGATGTCAAAAGATCACGTGGCCGCCCCACCCATGCGATGTGGTCAGACTTCCTTGTCAAGACCCTGAAGGAACGGTTTGAGGCTCTTCATATTCCTGAATCAGCCAGATGCCATTGAGCTACATTGGCACGTGATAGGGTCCAATGGAAATGTTACTGGCGCCCGCTCGAGCAAATCGATGAATAACGGGATTCAAGTGATCAAGTGACTCTGGGGCAAACTCCCACCCTCCCGGGCCTCTGTAGGAGTACCCTTTGGGCAACAGGCTGCCGCCAGCTCCTATGAACCCCCTCCTCGGTCAGACTTCCCAACCAACCTTCCTCCAGTGCTGCTGTCTCCCCTGGCAGGGCACTTCTCACGTGCCATGCAGCTCTCTGCGGTGCCTTGAACTCTCAGCCCACGCAGCCAGATGAGCACCGGCACCTCACGGGGGACTGGGGGACCCCGGACACCTCTGGTCAGGCCTGCCAGCAGAACTGACCCATGCGCCTTGAAGGAGTGCAGTGCCCCTGGAGGAAACAGCGGTGCCTAAGAAAACTCCTCCTCAGGACGCCTGCTCGTAGATAAAGAATGGTGCTGCATTAGGAGGCTGGGGCAACAGGCAGAAGGGGTCAAGTGGATGGTGTGGAGAGAATGTGGCTCCAGCGAGTGGGCGCGGCAGAGCAGCTCATTTATGGCAGTGACGCATGGTCTGAAACTCACGATGGGAAATGCAATGTGACTGAATTTTTAATGCTTCCCCAGAGAAACTGGGTCCACACCTCAGTGCTGACCACTGAACTTATCCTGAGGTGGGGCAGGAGAGTACCCGTGACATGACCTGGTCCTGGCACACCGCCAATTAGAGTATCCAAGCTGCGAGCTCGTACCAACCTCATACAGGAAAGCTGTATCACGGCTGCCAAGTTACGCACTAAATGGGCCCTTGCAAATGCAAAGGTTCCCTGGACGCCACCGTGTTGTTAAACTCTTTGAAAAACCCCATTCTTGGTTGACTTCAGGTAAACAGGGGCTTGGGGCCACACCCATATGTGGTGCTGGACAGGAACAGGGCTGTGACCACCACAGCTGCAGTCAAGACACGTGCCTGCCCTCCTCCTCCTCACTCCAGTCGGAAAACTGCCCTGAGCACAGCTGTGGACCTGGGTACCTGTTCCCACGTGGGAGGCCTTGGGTCCCGCCCCGACAGCACCTTGCTAAGTTGAGATTTCACTTCCCTGGCAGAAACCAAGCTCACAGCAGCAGCAAAGCGAGTTCAAGCTGGCCAAGCCAAGGGGGAAGCCTCCACGTCCATCCCCCATCCTCCCCAAGGCTTCATGAAGACAGAGAAGAGAGGACAAAGGCAAGCGCTGGACACCCTGGGGAGTCCTGGAATTTCGGGCCCTGCCTGCACACTTTCCCTCCTGAGAAAGCAGATGAGGTCACGGAGCTTCACATCAGCGGGTCTGGATCCAGGCTAGGCAGAGCCACATGCTGAGTCATTCACGTGAAATATGCAGAGCAGGCAGATGAGCACAGACAGAGAGTAAGGTGGTGGCTTGGCGACGGCGGCCAGGAGGCGTGAGGTGTGCTCACGCTGGTCAGACACACTAAAGCTCAGACACCTGAAATGAGGGAGCCGGAATTACATGAATCAGAGCTCAGTAAAGCGTCTTTGAGGCCAAGGGAGATGGCTCAGAGGGCTGGAGCACAGCTGGATCTCAGCATGGCTGGATCCCAGAGCACTGCCAGGAGCAACCCTTGAGCACTGAGTCAGGTGACACCTGGGAGTATAACCTAAAGCACAGATGGGTCATACCCAGCAGAGGGAACCGAATGTGGCATCAAGAGCCAAACAAGCCCCAAATAATTGCTCAAATGTGGACATTTAACCAGTGTAAAGTTTCTAGGTAGCAATTTAGCAATGATATCAAGAACCTTTTACATGTACACATACTTACGTATGTACACAAGTACATAAAAATGTAAAAATTACTCACTACAAGAGTAAATGAGAGTATTTCTAATGAAAAGCTTAGAAAACTGGAGAAAGGGGGAACTGAGGGGACCAGAGAGATAGTCAGCAGGTAAGGTGCTTGCCTCGCACACAGCAGACCTGAATTCAACCCCTGGCAGATGGTCCCTCGTGTCTTGCCAAGAGTGACCCCTAAGGACAGAGCCAGGAGTGAGCCTGATTTTCACTGAGTGTGGCCCAAAAATCCAGGTCCTGATCATAGCAGCAATAACAGAGAAGCCTCAATGGCCATTAGAAAGAGCCTGGAGAGGTTGGAGCAGGGAAGACACTTGCCTTACATGTAGCTGACCTAGATTCGATCCCCAGCATCCCAAACAGTTCCCTGAACATTGCTGTAATTTCTGAGTACAGAGCCAGGAGTAATCCCTGAGCACTGCTGGGTAGGACCCAAAAACAAACAGCAAGAATGAGCCTACTATAATTTTATAGAAACTGAAGTAGAATTCCCAAAAATCATGAACTGGATTCATCAGAACTGCGAGGGCTAGTGAAAAGACAAATTCCAGAGTCTCACCCTTGACGCTCTTATCTGGCCCATTGCCAGAGGAAGAGGAAAGAAAAGGAATTTTTCTGGGGGTTGAGGGAGCTTGTGGTCACACCTAGCTGAGCTCGGGGATGCTCCTAGGAGTACTTGGTGATGGTTGGGTACTGGGCTTTGAACCCAGGCCTGCTGCAGCAGAGCAAGCACTCAGTCCTGAGCTTTTCCCTGGCTCCACAAAGGGGATTTTTGTTTATAAACATCTCCATATGCACCTAGTTTCAGCCAATAAGGAAAGAACAATACAGTGTGACAAGGACACTTTTTGGAAGCTGCTAGTCTAGAAGTAACAGAAGGAACTGATTATAATGAGGCCAAGACTAAAGCTGTGTATTATTTCCCCAATTCAGTGATAGCAATAGATTTTCATCCACAGGTGCTGGAGAGATTCAATGCGGGTAGGGCACATACTTTGCACACTAGTCACCAAAGTTCAATCCCCATCACCCCATCTGGTCCTCTGAGCCTTCGAGGAATAATTCCTGAGTACAGAGCCCAGAGTAAGCCCTGAGCATCACCACATGTGGCAGCCAAACAGAAATATATAAACCCAAACATGAACTTCTTTGTAATTGCATATCTCACGATGGTATAATAAAATATAAAAAAAAGAATTAAATAAAGAAAAAACATATATATAGACAATCATATACAAATGGTCAGTACTTGAATCATATACAAATTGGGGCCGAACGATAGCCCAGTGGGTAGGGCGTTTGTCGCCTGCACGCGCGCCGACCCATGCCGGCCCAGGTTCGATCCCCTGGCATCCCATATGGTCCCCCGAGCACCGCCAGGAGTAATTCCTGAGTGCAGAGCCAGGAGAAACCCCTGAGCAGCCGCTAGGTGTGACCGAAAAAGCAAAAAAAAAAAAAAAAAAAGAAAAAGAAAAAATTGTCAGTCCCTCACTATATTCCTGGTCAACTTAGCAAGAATCCTTAAGCATCTTTAAGATATCTGACTTTCTGGGGTCAGAGTGATAGTCCAGCGGGTAGGGCGTTTGCCTTTCACGAGGCCAACCGGGTTCTATCACCGGCATCCCATATGGTCCTCCAAGCACTGCCAGAAGTAATTCCTAAGTGCAGAGCCAGGTGTCACCCCTGAGCATTGCTGAGTGTGACCCAAAAAAAAAAAAAAAAAAAAAAAAAAAAATATATATATATATATATATATATAAAATTCCCTTGCTTCTCTATGTTTATAGTCTGGAGAATGGTGAAGAGGTGGGGGGGCATTAACTCGGGATCTTCCTTGCCAACCAAGTTCCCTCATGAACATTTGATTTTTCAGCTTCCCTTTGGCCACCTGGTAAAACCCGGATCTCGCCTGATCCTACTGGGGACATTCAAAAGTGGAGCTCATACATTTGGACAGAATCATGAAGGACAAGGAGCATGAAGGACGGATGCATGACACTCCACACGACTAATTAACGAAGCACAGGGCTGCACGCCAAACACAGGTGCCAGCGGGCCTGGTGCCCCGGCGCACCCCAACTCACAAGCTCCTTCTTTTTTTTTTTCTTTTTTGGGTCACACCCGGCAATGCTCAGGGGTTACTCCTAGCTATGTCCTGGCAGTGCTCGGAGGACCATATGGGATGCCAGGGATCGAACCTGGGTCGGCCGCTGCAAGCTCCTTCTTGAATTAGCAAGTACACCAACTAGATGGCAGGTTGCTGAGGGTATTTCCAGGGCCATACAACCTTCCTTCCAGATGGTTCTGGGTGGAAACTCAATTCAGCGATTACAAACACCAGGTAATGGAAATATAAGAGGCACTCTTGATGATTAACAATCATTAATATTTTTACATAGTACTTACAAACATCTGTAACATTATTAACTGAAGCCTGGATCATAAGTACTAAGTCGCGATTCTAATTTAAGTGCTTTAAAAAGTGTGAATTGGAGCTGGAATAATGAAAAAAATAGTACAGCAGATTGGGCTTTGCCTTTGTATGCAGTCAACCCGGATTCACTCCCCAGCATCCCATATGGTCCCTTGAGCACTGCCAGGAGTAATTCCTGAGTGTAGAGCCAGGAGCAACCCCCTGAACATTGCCAGGTATGACCCAAAAAAGCAAAATGAGTGTAAAATGGCAGGGCCTGGAGAGGAAGGAAGATTTAAATTTAAAATTAGGGGCTGGAGCAACAGCACAGTGGGTAGAGCATTTGCCTTGCATGCAGTCAACTGGGTTTCGATCCTCGGCATTCGTATGGTCCCCAAGGACCACCCAAGAGTAATTCCTGAGTGCAGAGGCAGGATTAACCCTTGAGCTTGCCAGGTGTGATCCAAAAAGCAAAATAAATAAATTTAAAATTAATGAGTTAGAGCAGGATAACAGTACAAGTACAGCGGGTAGGGCACTTTTCCTGCACATGGGTTCAATTTCCAGCATCTCATATGAGCCCCCAAGCATAGCCAACAGTTATTCCTGAGTGCAGAGCCAGGAGGAACCACTGCACACTGCGATGTGTGTGGCCCAAACCCCCAAAAATTAATTACTTAATTAAAAGTGTGGATGGGAGGCCAGAGCAATAGTACAGAGGGTTGGCATTTGCCTAGCACGCGCCAATCGGGTTTGGTCTTTCAGCATCCCATACGGTCCTTCCAATCCAAGCACCACCAGGAGTGATGCATCGTCGACGTGTCCCAAAAAGCAAAAAATAAAAAATAAAAATAGTGTGCAGGAAGCTTTAACATTGCTTACAGTCTCCATCTCTATTATTACACCTTATATAGAAAAAAAAGCAAGCAGTGGAACAACACGCTCAGTCTAGACAACTAAGGAAACATAAGCTTTTTCGTTTTGTCTTGTTTGGGGGGCCACACCCAGCCGTGCTCAGGACTTAGTCCTGGTCCCGTGCTCAGGGATCCCTCCTGAAGGGCTTGGTGGGCCATATGTGATGCCATATGTGATACCCAGGTCAGTGCCTGCCCCAGCAAACATGCATTCTCCTTTTTTTCTTTTGGGGTCACACCCAGCAATGCTCAGGGGTTACTTCTGCCTCTGCACTCAGGAATTACTCCTGGCAGTGCTTGGGGACATACGGGATGCCGGGGATCGAACCTGGTTGGGTACGTGCAAGGCAAACAAATGCCTTACCAGTTGGACTATTGCTCCGGCCCCAACATGCAGGCTTTTGTTCAAATAGAACCTCAACCCTGACACAGGGCTGAGATGCAAGCCGAGGGCCTGAGGAGACTGTTCATCAGGACAGCACATGGAGCTCCTGGCACTAGGTCCCCGCCCCTCCCCTACCGCATGGGTGTGGCCCGGGGCCCCCAGCACCACTAGCCAACAGTCAGTCCAGTATTATTCAGGTTCCCTGAGCAATGCTTGGACCCCCAAACTATATAATGACCCCCCAGATCCATTCCCAGCACTGCATATGGTCTCCCAGGAGTTCCAGCAGTCACTTTTGAGCACAGCAGGGTGTGGCTCCCAAGCAAAAGCAACAACAAGAGCATCAGCAGAGCCCAGAGGCTGTGGACTCCAGCTCCTTGCAGGGTACAGGCTCCCGCATGCCGCAGCCCCACAGAGGCCTGGGCCTGTCAGAATCCAGCCCACAAGCGGAGACAGGGTTTCAGATCTCCAGTGATTCAAAAGACCCGAAAGACTATTTCATGAGCCCTCAAAGACTCAAATTTCAGGGTCCAAAAGAACAGCTGACTTGAGGCACAGTTAGAAGGGGTAGGGAGTGAGAGGCACAGAGCCAACATCTTTACAATCATCCATTAGCTGCCTTTCCCCTGCTCCCAAATCCCAAAAAACCAGCTGCACCTAGGAGAGCAGGACTGGTGGAGGGGACAGCGGTGGACTCTGAGAAACAAAGCCAGGAACTCAGGAAAAGCACCTGGCATGTTCCAGAGAATGGAAAGGGGCCCCCAAGCACAGGGCCGAAATCACAAATAGTCACTGTGGGCCCTCTGGCTGGCCATCTAGACCGAGGCAAAAGGAGACAGAGGTTCTCGAACAGCCGTACGGGAGGATAGTTAGGATCCCCACTGAGAAAGAAGGAACCGGGGCCCGGGAGATAGGACAAACGTGCTCAGGCGCTCGCCTAGCACGTGGCTGCGGCTCAACGCAGGTTCAATGCCTGGCCCCAATGTGGTCCCCTGAGCCCTGCCAGGACCCCAGAGTAATCTTGGAGCAAAGAGTGAGCAGTAAGGACTAAGCTCTGCTGGACCTGGCCCCACAAACCACAACCCTCCTCCCCCAAAAAAAATGGGAGCGAGTGAAGAAACTAGGGCGTGAGAAAGAGCACTTGGGGTACTTGCCTTGCATATGGCCAACACCAGCTCAACCCCGGGCACTACAAGTGGCCTGAGCACCACCAGGGGTCACTCCTGAGCAGAAAGCCAGGAACAGACCCTGAGCACTGCCAAGTGTGGCCCAGTCCTCACCTCACCCCCACCTCCCCCCCAAAATGAATAAACTAAATGATCTGATTGAGAAACTAAGGTTTCAATAAGTAAAGAAATGGGCCCAAGACCACAGAAAGAAAAATGAGACTGGGTTCAGAGCAATAGCACAGCGGAGAAGGCATTTGCCTTGCATGCAACAGACCCGGGGCTGATCCCCAGCACCCCATATGGTCCCCCAAGCACTGCCAGGAGTAATTTCTGAGTGCAGCGCCAGTGTGTGACCCAAAAAACAAACAAAAAAAAAAAAAAAGGAGAAAGAAAAATGGGCTGTGAGGTCAGGCAGCTCTGTTTCCAGGGTTAAGAGTCCACAACACATTTCATGTGAGGCTCCGCAAGGCAGTTTCAAATAAGGGTGTAAAGAGAACATGATTTTATCTGATTCCAGAAGGCTAAGATTCCCATCTGTGCTTAAAAGCAACTGCCCCATGAGCTGGTCTGAAGGGCTCCATACCGGCAGTCACACTGTTGCTGCTGAAACCATGCAGGATTGGATCCATTTCCAGTTTCTCCTAGAAATATTTCTTATGACTTTGAAAATTATAAAATCAATAAGCAGTGAACCAACTTTTGGGGAAATTTGGCCGATTATGCTTAGCTCGACTTTTCTTTTAATGGATCTGGGCTCAACAGATGTCATTTTATTATTTTAAACTCAAATGATTAATTGAATATATTAATTCAATAGCCGTTAACGTAATTATCTGGAAGTGGTTTTCAGATGAAGGTATTCTTCCGATGAATAACAGTGCTTCTGTGAGAGTGATCAGAAGCATTAAAACAGTCAAACACATCCACACCTCAGCTGGAGGAAGCTGAAAACTAATTCACTGCACAAGGACTTACTACCACCTGAACACCCCACATCATGAGACTTTTCAGTGGCAATATGCGCGTTCAGGGGCTGAGGACAGTACAAGGGGTAGGCGCTTGCCTTGCACACAGCCACCCAGGTTTGATCCCTGGCCCCACCGATGTCCCCAGCACGGCGACCAGTGAGCTCTCAGTCAGGAGTAAGCCCTGAGTACCACCAGGTAAGGCCCCTACTCCCTAAAAAAGAAATTACATTGGGTTGTTCCCCATGCTTAATCTCAGACATGATGTGTATTTCACATTTCCTGCACATATTATCAAGGTCTCCATGACCATGTGGCTGCTGGCCACCTTATTGGGCAGCACAGAGCCAAGGGACAGAGCTGTTGCGGACTGCAGAGTTTTGCTTTGCTCTTTTTTGGGGGTTGCTGTGGGGGTCACACCGGCGATGCTCAGGGGTTACTCCTGACGGTGCTTGGGGGACCATATGGGATGCCGGAAGCCGAACCCAGGTCAGTCACATGCAAGGCGAAAGTCTTACCCATGGTGCTATCACTCTGGCCCCCTGCAAACAGAGTTGAACCTTGAAAGTCAAGAGCCTGGGCAGAGCAAGGCAGCACATGCGGGAGCACGTGCCTGCAAAGTTCTAGTGTTAAAATGAATGAGAGCGCCACTAGTGAGTGCCCAAGCAGTAAGGACTATTTAGCACCAGCGCAGATAGCACAGGGCTTAAGGCCTTGCACACTGTCCACCCTGGTTCAATCCCTGGCACTACATATGGTCCCCTGGGCACCATCAGGAGTCACCCTAAGCACGAAGCCAGAGGTAGGCCCAGAGCACAACTGGTCTGGCAGAAAATAAAAACAAAAAGAAATCGAGCAGATAGCCATCACGTCTGACTTTGTAAAAGCCTTGCACAGCCTGATTTCATAATAATTGCTTCAC
Organism: Cryptotis parvus; assembly: GCA_021461705.1. Taxonomy (NCBI): domain Eukaryota; kingdom Metazoa; phylum Chordata; class Mammalia; order Eulipotyphla; family Soricidae; genus Cryptotis; species Cryptotis parvus. The sequence continues at coordinate 10,560 of JAJIBD010012129.1, forward strand.
CACACAAGAACTAGTCTTGCTGTATTTGTGATTTATGTGGGATTATCCAAAACCTCCCAGCTAACCCAGGCAGCCCTCTGTTCCAAGAGATTTGACTGGGTCATTAAGAGGTTTAAGGACAGGAAAGGGGGTAGGGGTCCAACAGTAAGGACAGAGAATGACCAGCACAATGGTCAAGAAGAACACTCCTGACTTTGTTTTGTGTTTGGGTCACACCCAAAGAAGCTCAGGGGTTACTCCTGGCTCTGCAATCAGGAATCACTCCTGGTGGGACTGAGGAGACCAAATGGAGTGCCAGGAATCGAACCCAGTCAGCCACATGCAGGGCAAACACCCGCCCGCTCAACCACTGATCAGGGCCCAAAACTCTCCTGACTTTTGCTCCATCCTGTCCCTGAGAAAATTCACGCATACAGAGATCTGGCTGGAAGCCAACATTTCCTATCTCTTACCTCATTGCTTTTCTAGACACCAGGCCAAACTCTCACTTGCTAATCTATTAAAGTACCTATGACAAACTGTAATCAATATTCTGTTTGTGAAACACATACAGATGGCTGTCTCCCGCTGCAACAACATTTAGTTGTGAAAATAAGTCAAAGGACACCAATTTTTAAGCAAAGCCCAACTCAAGAAATCATGACAACAGATATTTCATGGTTTTATCGTTTCCATTGCTTTTTACTTTGAAGCCTCACCTGGCAGTGCTCAGGGCCTACTCCTGGCTAAGTGCTCAGACGCCTCTCCTGGTAGCACTTCAGGGACCAAGCAGATAAACCTGCCCTCCCATACGCAGAGCACATGCTCGACAGTGGAGCTCTCTCCAGCCCCGGCTTGTCATTGTTACTAAGTCCAAGGCTACAACCACCAGGTGCTTACCAGGTAGTTTTAGTTTAGATTAAAAGTCGCCAAGGAAACAAGCGACGGGGTGCTGGACAGTGTCCAGTCTCCTACCAATTGAGCTGGCACTCTGAAACCTAGACAATGCAGGTCAGGCTTTTGGCACTCTGAAACCTAGACAATACAGGTCAGGCTTTTTAGAAAGAGTCAACTCTTGCCATCATTCTAGTTCTGAAGGTTTTCTGCTGCTTTCTTGTAAGAAAGAAAACTTGTTTTCAAGCAACAAATTGACGTGATGTCACTGCTCCCTCACTGTGTCCTAAGGGACACAAATCACACCCAAACCGCATATGCCAAGTTTGTGAAAATGTTTATACACATAAAAACACACACACACACACACACACACACAAATATTTGAAGCCCATTCAAATCTCAGCAGGGTCACTGTATCAATACAGGAGAGTATGAACCATCAATACTGGTTCTTGCACTTAAGGCATTTTTACTTCTTTATACTTGTTTTTCTGCCGCTACAAGAATACATTATTGTTAGAACTAGAAGAAAAGTTTAAACAAGCGAAAATTGTGGCAGTGCCAGTCAGCTTCAGATAGAATTCAACCGAGAGAGCCCAGCAGGCCAGTGCAGGCCTTACAGCGGAAGGCAGGCTCCAGCCCAGCAACGCCCGGGCCCCAGTCCCATCAGGAGTCAGACCTGAGCGCTGCACTGTGTGCCCACCCCCACAACCAAATATTAAACTCAACTGATATGCTATGGCTGTACCCAGTGGTGCTCAGGGCTCATTCCTGGTTGTTCTCAGGGACCATATGTCCTGCAGGAGTTGGAAGTTTGGGTCAGACACAGTCAAGGCAAGTGGCCCACCCACTATACTATCTCTCTGGCCCCAGTTATGATATTCTTATATCACCCTGGTTTCCAAGATACTCAGCCGAGTGACAGTACAGCGGGGAGGGCGTTTGCCTTGCACATGGCTGACCCAGGAGAAATTTCAAGGGTACAGAGCCAGGAGTAATCCCTGAGCATCGCCAGGTATGACCCAAAAATTAAAAAAAAATAAATAAAAAGTACTCAGAGCCCTTGACAAAGGAGGATCTGGTTGCCTGTACCACCCACTAGATTGCACTATGTACAAAATTACCCTGCGCGCTTTAACATGAGGTGAAGTGGCTACAAACACCAGAAAACAAGTGAATTATGCGGTGAACAGAGTCGCTGAGCAGAATGAATGAGACCACAGGCCAGACTGGAGCGTTCACAGACAAACCAGTCATGGAGTGGGAAAGAATGCTTGTCCAGAGTTGTTCCTAAGTCTATCAAGTGGACTAAGTGGCTGACTTTAAAAGAACTCACGTTATGTCCCTTTCAATGTTTCAAAAATAGAGAATTCAAAGACTGTACTCTGAATATGGCTTTTTTTTCCCCTTTTAGACCAGGATCAACCCTGTTTTATTTTTTGCTTTTGGGGTCACACCCGGCAGGAATTACTCCTGGCGGTGCTCAGGGGACCATATGGGATGCCCGGGACCCGAACCCAGGTCAGCCATGTGCAAGGCAAATGCCCTACCGTTGTGCTATCGCTCTGGTCCTGAATATACTTTCAAAATATTCCAGGGGCCGGAGCGATAGCCCAGCGGTAGGGCGTTTTCCTGCACACGGCCAGCCCTGCCGGTCCGGGTTTGATCCCGGCATCCCATATGGTCCCCCAGCACTGCCAGGAGTAATTCCTGAGTGCAGAGCCGAGACCCCGGACGCGGACCCAAAAAAAAAACCAAAAAACCCCAGCGCGCCCAGTCAACTATCCGGGCCGGAGTCCTAGGAGGCGTTTGCCTTGCATGCAGCCGGCCTGTGCCGGCCTGGGTTCGATCCCGGCATCCCATATGGTCCCCCAAGCACCGCCAGGAGTAATTCGTGAGTGCAGAGCCAGATTACCGGGTGTAACCCAAAAAAAAGCAAAAAAAAAAAAAAAAAAATGAGAGTGTAAAGAGGAAAACGCTGTCTCCTTTCCAAAACAACACTCTAGTTTGTCAACACAGAAAATGCTGTGCACTAGAAATGGAGCAATCTCTCTCCCTGCCTGCCGTCAACGAAGTGACCATAGAAAAGTGGAGTGCTTTGTTTTCCCATTTAGGTTATTTTGGTGTTTGCTGTGGGCCACACCGGCAGGGCTCAAGACTAACCCTGGCTCTGGACCACTCCTGACAGGATCCAGGGACCCTATGGGGTGCGCAGGGGTCAGACTGGGGTCGGTGGTGTGCAAGGCCATGCCCTCGCGGCTGTCCTTTCTCTCCGACCCCTAGAAACATGGAACGGGTCAGAAAGACAGGCCACCAGTCTGAGTGATTGCTTTTAGGTGTATTTGTTCTTTTCGTTTGGGGGGCCACACGCGGCAGTGTTCGGGGTTCACTCCTGGCGGTGCTTCGGTGGCACTTGCTGGAGCCAGGGATCGAAACTGGGCTGGCCACATTCAAGGCAAAGGCCTTAACCCCGGTAAACCCTCCCGTCCCGTCCCTTCCTCTCTCTCTCCAGACCCTGCTTTTTGTTTGCAATGACCAAAGTCATGTTGACTTTGTGGGCAACGAACGGGGCAACGTGACGGTGCCAGGGGCTGGGACTATCGCCGCCTCCTTACCCTCAAAGGCAGGGCTGCCACACTGGCGTCCCCATGCCAGCGCGCAAGGACAGGCCCAGTGACTGACACTGCCCAAGCCAGCTATGGGCCAGCGCGCTAGTACCCAAAGTCCCTTTGACAGGAGCTCCGCCTAGATGAAACCTCGGGCGGCAAGGAGCCGCCGGCCACCCGCTCCCCAAAGGCCCCTGGACTCCCGCCTTTGCGCTGGGCCAGCGCAGACTCGGCCTCCCGCATCCCGCAGAGCTAAGGGGCTCTGCCCCCGAGTGTGCGCCGAACACGCGATCTCCGCGCGCCCCTGCACGAGTCCTTCCCGGGGTCCCCGGAGACGTCCACTTAGCACTAAGGGAGGAGGAGGCCTGGGGTGGAGGGGGCCTTGCAAGCAATGGCAGGTGAGCCCAGACAAAAGCAAGGCGCCGGGTGTGCAAGAGCCTGGAGCGCGCGCCGGGCCCGCCGCACTCCGGCCCCCGCGCGCACCCGGAGCGCCGAGCAAACGGCCGGCGAGCGACGCGCAGGGCGCCCAACGGCCGGCCCGGCCCCAACCACCACGGGCAGGGGAGGCGAGGGTCGCGGCGGCCGGGGGGGTCAGCGGGGCGGCGGGCGGCAGGCGGACGCGGCGCCGGACTCGGGCTGGGCCGGGGCTGCGGCCCGTGCGCTCGGCAGGCGCGGTCGGCCTGACCCCCACCCCGACGGCGGCGCTGGGCCCGGCCCCGGCTGGACTGTACCATCGGGCGGCGCCGCCGGGACCGTCCCCTCCCCGCCCGCAGCGGCTCCCCACCCGGGGCCGCGCTCGGTTGGCCCCGGCCGGGATCGGAGACGCGGCGAGCGCCCGGCGCCATTTTGGGTGGGACTAAGCAAAAAACGAAACCCCGTCCCGGCCACGGGGGCCCCTGGACGCCGGCTTCTCTGGCCGCCCTCCCCCTTTCGGTACTCACACGGCGCGGGGTGAGGGGCGCCGGGAGGGCGGCGCGCCCCGGTCCGCTCTCCCCGAGGGGTGATGGAAATCAGACCCCCCCCGCCGCCTCCAGGTGGTTCTTCCCGCCGCAGAGTGGGAGCCGCGGCAGGGCGGGGCCTCATTAGCATAATCTGCCCGGCAACCCGGCCCCGGCGCGGCGTGATTGGCTAGATCCCGCGAGCCCTCGGCCTCGCCTGGATACGGCTGACGCTGAAGCGAAGTGACGGGCCCCGATGGAAGAGTCATGACGGAGCAGCCCAGACGCTTTATTCAGTCGGGCCGAGAAGCCCAAAGGAGATGGGCGTGCTGGCCCAATGGCTGAAGGCCTCTTTCTTTCGTGCCGTGCGCTGTAGGGAGTGGCCAATCAGAGAGTGCGGCTCAGGCGGCGCTAGCCGACGTTCGCTCTGGGAGCCAATCAGGAGCGCCGGCTCTTGAAGCGCCAGAGTCCGCCAAGCTCAGAAGCTGCCGGGCCTGGGGCGGGGGGAAACGTCCACTAGCTGCAGGGCACGGGCTGGTGGTGCGGAACCCTGGCGGCTTCTCCACCTCCCCGGTGCACACGTATCCGAGGAGGCCCGGACGCGCTGTGGCCGGCCGGAGTGCTTCAGCTCCCCGCCTGGAACGCGCAGCCCGCGGAGCCGACGTGCAGAGTCCAGCACTGCAGCGCGCAGCACGGCGGGGCGGGAACGTCCCTCCCGGCCAGGGCTGCAGCCCGCGTGGACGCACAGCCCGAGCAGCTCTCCTGCGAGCGCCGATCACTTCCCACACCCGTGCCCAGACTCTGCCCGTCCACCTTCCCTTCCCTGGCGTTACTGCTCTACACTAGCTCACCAGTGACTACTTTTCTCGGCACTAGGGCTTGATCCCTGTGCACAACCAGGAGTAAGCCCTGAGCACCCCCTGGGTCAAGAGAACTAAACCGAGTAGGAGTGGTCCTGATAAAACACACAAAGGCATTCCACTGTACAGCTAAGCAGAAAAACGCTTTCTTGGAGATGGCGTGCGCAGAGGGGCAGGGGGCGGGCCTCTCCCTGATGTGCACAGATGTTCTCTTGGGGGCAGGGAGGAGCCTCAAACTGCTGGAGCGCGTGCCTGGCAGGCACAGATCTGAAGTCTGATGGGTCATCGCCTGCTCCACCGCCTCCCCGCCATCAAGGTGATGCTAGTGGCCCTAGCACCGCCAGGCCCAAGGATTAAACCGTGGTGTCCACAGGGTTCTCGCCCCCAGCCCAGGTCAATCACTTGTGTCACTTGTCTTTCCGTTCATTTGCTCGGAGCAGCACCAGTAACATTTCCATACATCCTCTCGCCTGCTAGTGCAACCCAAGGGCTTCTGCTCGCTCCAGGAACACGAAGAGCCTCAGACCATTCCTTCAGGTCATGGGAATGAGGTCTATAATTGTTACTGGGTTTGGGCATATCAAATACCACCCAGGTAGCTTGCCAGGCTCTGCCGTGCGGGTGGCATACTCTCAGTAGTAGGCTCTCATCTCGTGCAACTGGGACTCAGATACAGGGGCAGAGCTGCTACCAGCTCTCCCTGTGCCCAGCTGATCATGAGGTGCCAGGAGGGAAGGCGGGTTCTAGCCCTGGCCTGCCATCCCAATAGAGCCTTGCAAGAAGCCAGAGGAACCCCCACACCATCAGGGCAGTCATTTTCAACATCTGGACTCGTCAGAGCTCCACCCAAGAGAAAACCCAATCTTTCCCTGTTATCAGTAAATGCACGAGATGCCCAAGTAAAACGAACTGGAAAAGCTGAAACATGTGTGCACAGAGGGGCAGGGGCGGACAAATGTAATAAAGAACATGAGACTTTTTCTTTATAATAAAAACTAGGGGCCGGAGCGGTAGCACAGTGGGTAGAGCAATTGCCTTGCACACAGCCAACCCTGTTCGATCTCCAGCATCCCATATGGTCCCCAGAGCACCGCCAGGAGTAATTCCTGAGTGCAGAGTCAGGTGTAGCCCCTGAGCATTGCCGGGTAAGGTGCTTTCCTTGGGTCAGGCTTTGCTTCAAACTGAAGCACCCAGTGGGTCCCATGAGCAGCACCAGGAGTAATCCCTGAGTACAGAGCAAGGCTAAGCCAAAGCAAACAAAACAAGATCAATGTTCTCTTTATTCCTCTACTTGGAAAAATGGAAAAATTGGCGGCCGAGCAATAGCACAATGAGTAGGGCGTTTGCCTTGCATGCGGTAGTCCTGGGTTCAATTCCCAGCATTCCATATGGTCCCCCAGCACCGCCAGGGAGTAATTCCTGAGTGCAGTTGTTAGAGTCGAAATCGACTACTCCTTCTGAAGAACAGAGATCACACACCACAATGCAAGTCGCACAGCAAGGTTTATTTTCAGCTAGCTGGGGTCCAAGAGTCCACCGTCTCAGTGGGTTTCAATCAAGGACCCTGAGCATATAAGGCACGGAGGGGTTTTATAGCATGTTCAAAATAACTTGTTTTCCTTAGCTCAGCGGTTATGCATATTTTTTGTTTTGTGCAAACACCCTGGTGGTTTTAACAAAATAAGCCTTATCAATTAGCAGAGAGCAGTATCTGGTCCCATGGCTCCCGCCCACATTCAATGCTTAAGGTCGATTAAGCTGAGTAAGTTTTGTAGTTCCTAGTTCCCACTTCTCGGGGTCATGTCCTCGGGGTCATAGTGGAGGTCCAAGATGGCTTTTTGTCTAAGATGTAGTCCCTTATGTCTAGGGGCTCATTTTGCTTACCTGAGCCTCTAACACAGAGCCAGGAGTAACCCCTGAGCAGAGCTGGGTGCGACTCTAAAACAATAAATAGATAGATATGGAACACTTGCGTGGATGGATTGGAAGAATAATTGCATTTTTGAGATTTCCAGTCAGCTGATTAGCCTGGAACTGCAGGGAGAATGCGGCAGGGTTGGGCTGGTCCCTGGGTGCGCTTGGACACGCCCTGGGCTGTCCTGGCACAAGAATCCTTCTCGTCTCCTGTGTGACCACATCATGCTTTAGTCAAAGAAGAAAAAAGGCGAGCGATGGTGTACAGGAAGTGCAGGATCAGACCCACCAGGATTTTATCCCTGCGCTCCATCTCCCTGAACACCACTGAGCGATTCCAGAGTGCAGAGCCAAGAGATAGGCCCTGGGCACTGCCAGGTGTCTCCCCAAAACAAACAGCGAAAATAAAAAAGTAGCTGATTAATTTCTCAGCAACTTCAGGCAAAGACAAATAGCCCAGGTCTTCCCAGAACCCTGCGCAGGCAGCACTGGACCTCCATAAAGGTCACCACCGTGGGGCTGGGGCATAGCACGGTGTGTTAGTCCCTTGCCTTGCACACTGTGACCGGGCTCCATTCTGGCACCCCATATGGTCCCTCAGGCACCACCGGGGTTGACCCCTGCAGAGTCAGAAGCCATGAGTACTGCCTGGTGTGTCCTCAAAACAAAACAAAACTGAGATAAAGAACCTGCCATGGAGGCAGGCTATGGGAGGGGAGAGGGAATTGGAGACATCGGTGGTGGGAAATGGGCACTGGTGGAGGGCGGGTGCTGGAACACTATGTGACCGAAACCTCCAAACATGAACAACATTGTGATTGTATATCTCACGGTGGTATAATAAAGTATTTAAAAAAAACCCAAAACTGTGAGTGATACTTGTGGTGGAAGAACAAGTGTAGTCCCCATGGTCAGATATAACAATTTTCATAAAACATAAAATAAATTATTTTGGACCTGCTAAGGGGTCTGCCGACTTGGGGGGGGTGGTTGGGGAAGCAGGGGCGATAGTGAATAACGGTCATGCTGGTGGGGTTGGTCGAATGCCTCTAACAGATCATCATGAACAATTTTATAACCAGGTGTTTAAATAAAGTGTGGGGGTGTGGGGGGGACAAGCACACACTGGAACCTGGTGAGATACTTTTTTAATTAATTTTTTTTCAGTTTTGAGGCCACATTCAAGGATGCTTTGGAGCTGTTCCTGGCTCTGCATTCATGACTCACCCCTGACAACCCTCGAGGAACTACAAGAGGTGCTGGGGATGCGACCTGGGCCAAGCACAAAGCAAACATCTACCCCTGTGCCCCGCTGAGTTCCTGCGCCCTCTCGGGGCCCACAGGCCCTATATTTTTATTTCTTTTTTATTTGTATTTATTTATTTGGTTTTGGCCACACCCAGGTGTAACTCCTGGCTCTGCTCTCAGCAATCACTCCTGGCAGTGCTCAGGGGACCGTGCGGGATGCAGGGGATCCAACCGGTTGGCTTTGCACAAGGAAAGCACCTTACTCACTGTATCACCACTCTGGCACCTAGTTGGGTTTTTTTTGTCTTTTTTGTCTTGTTTTCTTTGTTGTTGTTGTTTATTTGGGGGGGTCCACAGGGTTTATTCCTGGCTCTGCACTCAGGTATCATTCCTGGTGGACTTGGGTTGCCATATGTGGTGCCAGGAGTGGAAACCAGGTAGCTGTGGAGCTGTGTGCAAGGCCAGCTTCGCACTATCTCTCTAGTCCCACAAACCTTACATTTTTCTACTGAGAGGTACTAGAAGTCCTTCTCTGATAGACAGGAAGGCCTTGGGGAAGATCACATTTGTTAAAAGAGTCACTAAAACATTGGAATAGTCCCTTTTGGTGGTTTTTTTTTCAATCTTTGTTTTTGGTGTTGACACCATACATAGCATGGGAATGAGGTCTATAATTGTTACTGGTATTTGGCATATCATATACGACACGGGTAGCTTGCCAGGCTCTGCCGTGTGGTGGCATACTCTTGTAGTAACCTCTGATCTCCAGCATTTGTTGATGAATCGAGCAGGGCTGTGATAGGCTTTTCTGCTGGGTAGAATTCTGATGAGAGGGAAGTCCAGATGTGGAAAATGGCGGCCCTCATCGAGTGAGGGGTCATCTGGCTTCTTGAGAGGCTCTGCTGGGGTGGCAGGCCAGGGCTAGAACCTGCCATCCCTCCCGGGCGCCTTGTGAGTGGCTGGGCAAAGGGAGAGCCGGTAGCAGCTCTTCTCCCATATCTGTGAGGCTCTGGATCAGCATCATCATCATCATCATCATCATCATCATCATCATCATCAACATAATCACTGTATCACTGTCTTCCCGTTCATCATCAATTTGCTCGAGCGGGCACCAGTAACATCTCCATATGTCCTGTCTCATGCTAGTAGAGCCCAAGGGCACCTGCTTGCTCCAGGAACATAAAGAGCCTCAAACCATTCCATCAGGTCATGGGAATGAGGACTATATAATAATAATAATAATAATAATAATAATATTTATTTGGTTTTGGGCCACACCCAGGTGTAACTCAGGGTGAAAATTCAGCACAGGCTGACAACACTCACCAGAGCGATGGGCAGCTCAGGAGCAGGGACGGAGAGGCACATAGCGGCTGGGCCCGAGGCTCAGGTGGGAGGGCACAAACCGGGCACCGAGTAAGGCCCTGGGCTCACAACAAGCAGGACACCCCCCTCCAGCATCTCCTGGTGTGACCCCACTATCATAAACAGCTACTGGGAAAGAAACAAGTAAACCAAACACGTATCTGTCCAGGGCTGAATACTGAGTAGTGAACTTGCCTGTGGTCAACCTGGGATCAGTTTCTGGGCCTTCATATGGTCCCCTGAGTCCTGCCAGAAATGATTCCTGAGCACAGAGCCAGGAGTAAGCCCTGTGGACCACCAGGTGTGGTTCACAAAACCCAGAAAAACAAAATCAACTTGGGGTGGAGCGATAGCACAGCGGGTAGGGCATTTGCCTTGCACGTGACTGACCGGGGGTTCAATCCGAGGCATCCCATATGATCCCGAGCACCGCCAGGAGTAATTCCTGAGTGCAGAGCCAGGAGTAACCCCTGAGGATCAGCGGGTGTTACCCAAAAAAGAAAAAAAAATCAACGTATTTGTCCAGTCCCTTCTTCAGCAGCCAAGAGGCTCCTATCCTGGAGCCTGGATGTCACTGATGAACGGACCCCTTGCTCCGAGAACAGACCCAGCCCCTAACGCAGGGTACCAGTGAAGGTCAGCACTTACTGCCCGCAGGACTCGGGTATAGCTAACCGCTTCTCCTGTAACTGGGCTTGCTCCCCCTGAAGCGTGTCTAGACACCGCCGGCTGAGCGGTCATTCATAGTGGGCCTGGACTCAATTATAGACCTCATTCCCATGACCTGATGGAATAGTGTGAGGCTCTTTATGTTCCTCGAGCAAGCAGATGCCCTTGGGCTCTACTAGCATGAGACAGGACATATGGAGATGTTACTGGGGCCCGCTCGAGCAAATCGATGATGAACGGGGAAAACAGTGATACAGTGATACCATACATAGCAATAGTTGAGAACCACTCCTGGTGAGGTGCTTAGGGGGTTGCCCCCACCTAGCTCCTAGTGGTTCTCAGAGAGAATGTCTCCCCACATGGGAGCTTTGCACACTACCCCTTCGGGCTATCTCCCAAGCCCTTCAATGTATATAACACAGAGACAGCACAGCTCCAGCCATTGTCTTTGTCCTCAAGAGAGAATCTCCCCTGTTCTGAGATTCAACAGTTGGAATGGTTCCTACTGAGGTGCTCACCTCAGGCACCAGCCAACCAGAAAGGGAAGTTTCCTTGGGGAATGGAGAGACCTGGGGAGCTGGAGTTCGTCTTGTGAACCTAGAGAAATGGTCTGAAGCATAGGGTCCCAGAGGAATGCCACCTCAGGCATCATTTTGTAATCCAGAGAGTCTGGTGTAAAGCTCCAGAAATAGTCATTATCTGAGTACCTCTTATCCTACTGGAAAGTTCACTTCTTTTAGCAGTGGGGCCTTCTGGGTGGAGGCTAGAAAATAGATACCATTAATTGACCTTCTATGGTGTAGCAGTAGCTATCAGTAAACAAGGAGGAGAGAGCGGGAGCAACAGACAACTCCTAGCTCTCACTGGCTTAACTTCTAGCAGAAACAATGGAAGAAACTGAGCGAACAAGCTCATTTCAAGTGATAAGTGCTCCTAGGCGGGAGAGACGTGGCACAGGGATTAGGGCACTTGCCTTTTCTCCAGCAGATCCCTGTTCAATCCCCAGTACTGAATAAGGTCTCACAGAGCCAGGAGTGACTGAGCACAGAGCCTGGCCTGATTCTTTTTGCTTTTTTTTTTGGAGGGGGAGGGTCACACCCAGCGATGCTCAGGGGGTTACTCCTGGCTCCTCGCTTAGGAATTACTCCTAGTAGTGCTTGGGGAACCATATGGGATGCCGGGGATTGAACCCTACCTGCTATGCTATCGCTCCGGCCCCCTGATTCTTGATCATGGCCTAGTATAGCCCCCCAAATAAGTATAAAAAAGAAGTGCTTGAAGGACCAGAACAATAGTACAGAGGGCACGAGTTTGTCTTACACATACCGGACCTGGGTTTACTCCTCGACATTCCATATAGTTCCCTGAGCACTACCAGGAGTAATTCATGAATGCAGAATGCAGAGTTCAGAGATAACCCCTGAACATCACCAGGTATGACCAAAAAAAAAAAAAAAAAAATCGCTTTGAAAGGCCAGAGAGTTAGTACAGCAGGAAAGGCTCTTGCTTTGCGCACAGTGGATCCGGGGAATCCTCAGCATCCCTTATAGTCCCCTAAGATCAGCCAGGAGTGATCTCTGATGCAGAGCTGGGAGGAAATTCTCAGCACTGCAAGATATGAGGCCAAGAGGCGGGAGGGATAGCACAGCGGGTAGGGCTAGGGCGTTTGCCTTGCATGCAGTTGACCTGGGTTTGATCCCCGACATCCCATATGGTCCCCAGCACCTCCAGAAGTAATTCCAGAGCCAGAAATAACCCTGAGCATTGCCAGGTGTGACCCAAAAAGAAAAAAAAAGTTATGAGGCCAAATCTAACAAAGCTGCTATGAAGAAAATGGACACAGGAAAAATACAAAAGAGTCCCCTGGTACAGGCAGTTGTCTTTATGTTGCAGAAAAGGGGGAGGGAAAGAAAGTGATCTAAGGAACAAAAAAACAAGAAAAAAAACTTGTCTTAATTAGGAAATGGGAAAGGAGGGGAAAGGGAAAGACCCTTAGAAGGCGACTACAGAGAATGCTGTGAAGAAGTGAGACAGGGAGGGGCGGGACGTGGGGGATCCAAGAATGGAGTGTGGGCTGGAAGCTTAGGGAAGTTGCCTTTGCTTTGTTTGTGTTTGCTCCCCGCCGTGAAACATAGCGCATTGTTGGGAGGGGTGTCAAGACAGGCTATTGGGGGCTCCTTTGTTCCCTCTGAGTTATGAGGGCACCTTCCTGGCTATCGGTGCTCTTAGGACTGGGTCTGGTTTTCTTTTTCTTTTGGAGGGCAGTAGGGGATGGTTTGGGGCCACACCCAGTGGGTGCTCAGGGGCTACTTAGGGTTTTGTGCTAAGGAGTGACCCCTAGAGGTGTTCAGGGATTTGAATCAAGTGCTGTGCTTGCCAAGAAGCGCCTTATTTCTGTGCTATTTCCGGCCTCCCCCCCAAGCCTGTTTGAATCCTGAGCTGGCAACAGGGCACTCCTCTACAGAAGGCATCTTATCTCCTCTTCCTCCTCCTCCTCCTCCTCCTCCTCCTCCTCCTCCTCCTTCTCCTTCTCCTTCTCCTTCTACTTCTTCTTGTCCTCCTCCTCCTTCTCCTCCTCCTCTTCCTCCTCTTCTTTCTCCTCTTCCTCCTCCTCCTCTTCCTTCTTCCTCTTCCTCTTCCTCCTCCTCCTCTTCTCCTCCTCCTCCTCCTCCTTCTCTCTCTTTTTTTTTTGCTTTTTGGGTCACACCTGGTGATGCTCAGTGGTCACTTTTGACCCATGGCGGTGCTCAGGGGACCATATGGGATACTGGGGATCAAACCCAGGCCGGCCAAGTGCAAGGCAAATGCCCTACTGATGTACTACAGCTCCCACATCTTATCTCTTTTTGATTTTAAGGTTTTATGTCTCTCCACTCCTGTAGCTTTAAACTAAAATGAGGCTTTCTTTTTATTTTGCTTTTGGGTGACCCTCCAGTGTTGCTCAGGGCTTACTCCTGGCTCTGTGCTTAGGGACACTCCTAACAGGGCACTGGGGACCAATGGGGGCTGGGAATTGAACCCAGGTCAGCCGTGTGCAAGGCAAACACCCTCCCTGCACTGGCCCTCCAAAAGGAGACACTCTTCTCACCAGAATTTCTTCTGTCCTCCCACCTAGTGCCCTGGGCCCTACATATTCTCTTAACTTCTCATTCTTATCATGTTAACCCAGAGAAGACTTGAAATATAAGCCAAACTCTTGCCCCTTAAGGCTTCTTTTTCTGAATTCCAATCTGACATCCAAGTGTCAAAACAAGATGGAAAGCTTGACTCAAAACAAGATGGAAAGCTTTGGAGTTCACATTTCTAAAATGTTCCCACCGTGGAGCCGGAGTGATAATACAATGGTAGGGCGTTTGCCTAGCATGCGGCTGACTGGGGTTCAATCAATCCTCAACATCCCATATGGTCTCCCGAGCACCGCCAGGAGTAATTCCTGAGTGCAGAGCCAGGAGTAACCCATGAGCATTGCAGGGTGTGACCAAAAAAAGCAAAATATAAATAAATAAAAAATAAAGTAAAATGTCCCTACCAGAAGGAAGCATTAACCACCAACACCCACAAATGCTTCACTTCTGGTGAGCAGGTTTTTAGAAAGGAAAACAAGTTTCTCTTGACTTTTGTTTCTTTGCACACAAGTCACACTCATACACCACCGGCAGATAACGCAACTACTCAGACTGTTCATGGCTTCACCCCTAGTCATTCACTCGATTCACTTGTAAATTGTGACTCACAGTAGACTTGCCCAGGGTGCAGTGACTTGCTTAGCAGTCTGCATTCGTCATTTGTGTGAAATCCAGGGTCTATCCCTGGCACCATATACAAAACCCATATGCTGTGAACCGGAGAGTTAGTACGTCATCACACAGGGTCCCCAAGCATCCTGGGGATCTTTCCTGAGCACAGAACCAGGAACAGCCCCTGAGCACCCCTGGTTGTGGCCCCCAATCAAAAAAAAAATTCCTAAAAAGCAAAAAAGAAAGAAATTCCTATTCTGATTTTTTTTTTTTCCCCAAAAATAAATAATTTTTCCTTTTTGGATCACACCTGGTGATGCTCAGGGGTTATTCCTAACTTCACTCAGGAATTACTCCTGACAGTGATCGGGGGACCATATGGGATGCCGGGGATTGAACCGGATTGGCTGCATTCAAGACAAACGCCCTACCTGCTGTGCTATCGCTCCGGCCCCGAAATTCCTATTCTAAACTTTTCAAAAGTTTTTCAAAACTTTTAGCTAAGTCTGAGCAGTAAATATTGGCATGGACTTTGTCTATGCTACGTGTGGAAAGTTGACATTTCTGAAGCCACTTTGAAGTGATGCTTGGGAGGCATGAAGAAGTTGCATTCCTAGACTAAGCTAAAGAGCTTTGGAGCAGGCCAAAAGCAATTGTTTTAGAATGCCATCAAACAAGCATCTGCCAGAGAACCACTGATTATGGGCTCTCAGCCAGAGTCGAGAGTCAGCTCATTGGCCTCCGTCTGGGAGAGATGAGTTGTTTGGGAGACACAGAGAGAAGGGCTCTCCACACAGGTGAAGGAGCTGGAGAGCAGAGCAAGCCAGCCCAATTGCCCACAGCATTTGTGGCTGATGCAGCAGGAGATGCTTGGGGCCTGGGTCTGAGCTTTCTGGGGCTGCCAGAAGAGCTGGTCAGAAATTTGCAGCGTAGGGCTGGATGACAGGACAGCGGGGAGGGCGCTTGCCTTGCATGTGATCAACCTGGGTTTGATTCCCAGCATCCCATATAGTACCCTGAGCACCACCAGGACTAATTCCTGAGTGCAGAGCCAGGAGTAACCCCTGAGCATTGCCGGGTGTGACCCAAAAAGCAAAGAAAAGGAAATGTGCAGAAGTCTGAGTGCACTGTCCTATTGCTGCTGCTTATCAGGGTGTTGAGTCTCACCCACTGTCCTCCTGGCAGTTCTCAGGGATCACCCCTGGAGGTGCTCAGGATGCAGTCCTAGCTCTGTGCTTAGGGATCACTTCTGGCTCTATAGTCAGGGATAGCACCTGGCTCTGTGCTTAGGGATCTCTCCTGACAGTGCTCACCCTTTATTCCTGGGGTTGACACCGGCAGAGGCTCCAGGCTCATAGACGATGCTCACTCTTGTCTCTCTTCAGAGCTCAGGACACTGTGAGGATCAAGGTTGATGTCCCTGTGTGGCCTGAGGAGCTGGACGACCTCAGGGGGCTGCAGGATTTCCTAGAGAAGTCTCATCATTCCCTCTAGAACCTCTGGGTGAGGCCTGGAGTTACCACGAGAACCTCCAAGGTGGCCTGGGGCTCCGCAGCACCACATCTTTCAGCCTAGCCTGGAACCACGAGCCTGGGGGCCCTGGGTCCCCAGAGCACTACTTGGGAAGCCCCCCAAAACAAACATTTTCTCATCGGGGCCAGACTGAAAGAACAGTGACTAGGGCGTTTGCCTTCCACACAGCCGGCTAGCTTCGATCCCGACATCCCATATGATCCCCAGTAATTCCTGAGCGAAGAGCCAGGAGTAACCCCTGAGCATCGCCAGGTGTGACCAAAAAGCTAAAAACCAAAAAAAAATTCCCGGGCTGGAGCGATAGCCCAGCGGGTAGGGCGTTTGCCTTGCACGCAGCCGGCCTGTGCCGGCCCGGTACCATCCCGGCATCCCATATAGTCCCCGAGCACCGCCAGGAGTAATTCCTGAGTGCAGAGCCAGGAGTAACCCCTGAGCATCGCCGGGTGTGACCCAAAAAGCAAATAAATAAATAAATAAATAAATAAATAAATAAATAAATAAATAAATAAATAAATAAATAAATAAATAAATAAATAAATAAAATAAAAAAAAAATCCCATGGACTTTGCCTCCTTCCCTGCTCCCAGGGTGCTAAAGAGGCTGAATTGTTTTCAGAAAGACACGCATAATAAGTGAAGCGGCACTGCCACCCTCCCGAGAGATGTCTGGGTGTTTCTTTCCCAGGGTTTGAATGGCTCTTACCTAGTGATGAGTGTTTTGAGTGTGCAATGTGTTTGCCTGGGCGTCAAAACACACTTATGTTCCATGTTAGCATGTCAGCTTTATGTTTTGCACTGTTGCATCATATTTCAAATCTATCGTGAGAAATTCAAGTCATGCAAAAAGATGTAAAGAATAGAAGGCACACCTATATATTCTGATGGAGTTAATAAAACACTAGGCAAGGCAAGTGCCCTGCACATAGCTGACCTGGGCTCTAGCTCTGACACCCCATATTGTCCTCTGAGCCCTGCTAGAAACGGTCCCTGAGTGTAGAGCCAGGTTGAGTGGTACTGAGTGTGGCCCACCCTCTCCCCCATGTACTCCATACTTCCTGTGTCCATACATCTTCCTCCATTGCAGCGACTTCTTTCTCTAGCGTAAGAAGATACTTTGCTAAATTTGGCGATTATTGCATAACCAAGATGCTGAAATATGTAAATAGAGGCATTATAAGGTACACCTGAGACTAATACAACATTATGTGTCGACTATATCTCAATGTCATAAGTTTTGTTTTGTTTTTGCTTTCGTCATACCACTGGTGCACAGGGTAAGTTACTCGTGGCAGTGCTCAAGGAACTGTGTGTGGTGCCGGGGTTGAACTCTTGTCAGCTCTGTTGAAGGCAAACACCTTAACCCCTACTCTATCCCTCCTGTCCTAAGTTCACAAAGACTGGATGTTTCTTCTTATTGTTTTGTTTTGGGGTATTTAGTTTGCCTCTCTTTTTTGGTTGTGGATTATACCTAATGGTTGGTGCTCAGGGGCTTACTCCTGACTGTGCACAGGGATCAATTTTGCTGGGTTTAGGGCACCATATGTGGTTTCCTGGATTAAATCCTGGTTGGCCACATGCAAGGCAAGACCCTTACACACTGTACTATCTTTCCAGCCTCTTTTTGTTTTGAGGCCACATGTGGCAGTGCTTAAGGCTTACTCCTCACTCTGTGCTCATAAGTCACTTCTGGCTATGTGAAGGAGACTGAAGTTGCTGGGAATTGAACCTGAGACAGCAGTGTAAAAGGCAAATAATTTAACCTCTATACTCTCTTTCTCCAGCCACTGAATGATTACTTAACCCATCCATTTCTCTATTCTGCCACATTCGTATGTATTACTAGTAACATGTAGTATTATTTTAATATTCCAAACATTACATAATTGCTATCATATAGTAAGTTCTATAATTTGTTTTCTTTTTTGTTTGCTTGTTTGTTAGTTTTTGGGTCACAGCTGACAATGCTCAGGGGTTACTTCTGGCTCTTCTCTTAGGAATTACTCCTGGCAATGCTCGGGGACCATATGGGATGCCAGCGATCAAACCCAAGTTGGCTACATGCAAGGCAAGTGCCCTACCTGCTGTACTATCTCTTTAGCCCCTAATCTGCTTTATTTCCTTCTTAATTTTATGCTTATAGAAGTCATCTTTGCCAGTTCACATATACTTACCCAAATAAAATGCAATACTTTTCTCATGTTTTACTACTATTGAGCATTTAGCTGTTTTTTCAACTTGTGCATTTATTTTATTTTGGCAGGCAAGGCATGTGATTTATCCCAGAGTTTCACACATGCAAACCAAGGGTTCCACTGTTGAGCTACAAAGCTGGCCCTAACAACAATTGTTTTGACAAATATCTTTGGGCATATAATTGCTTCTCATGAAGGTTTACTTCCTTTGTATAGATTGTAAATGTGAAACTACTGAAAAATAGGAATACTTTAAAGATCTTTGATGTGTATTGTCAAATAGTTTTCCCAAAGGACTGTACTGCAAGCAGAAATATATTAGTTCTTCATTTTATCACATACTCAGCAACCATGGATATGACTAATATTTTCTTTAACTCCAACTAGTTTGTTCAGCAAAAGGCAGTATCTTTTTTTTCTTTTTGGAGTCATACACA
This sequence comes from Cryptotis parvus, assembly GCA_021461705.1. Lineage (NCBI taxonomy): Eukaryota > Metazoa > Chordata > Mammalia > Eulipotyphla > Soricidae > Cryptotis > Cryptotis parvus. The sequence continues at coordinate 28,937 of JAJIBD010012129.1, forward strand.
GTGATGCTCAGGGGTTTCTCCTGGCTCTGCGCTCAGGAATTAGTCCTGGCACTGCGTGGGGGATCGAATGGGATGCCAAGGATCGAAGTTAAAATTAAATAATGTTTCCATATTATCTGTTAATCAAATATCTTTCATGCCTTTTATACACTAAGACTGCAAGATAGAGTGTTTCATCTCATCCTAATAGTTTTAATATATTAACGTGTTGTTCGATTTCTACAATATGTATTTTGGGTTTTCTCTGTACTTTAAGGAATACTCTTGGCTCTGTGTTCAGGAACCAATCCCAGTGCTCAGGGGACCATATGTGGTGCAAGGGATCAAACCAGCTTTGGCTAAGTGCAAGACAAACACCTTAACCCCTATGCCATCTGTCTAACCCCCAAAATGTCTTAGTTTTTTGCTTAAGGTTTAGTTTTTAATAATGCCTATAAGTAATACAATTAGAGAATTTGATCATTCATTCTATTATAATGTCAACCGGGTTATATCAGTGATCATACATACAATAGAATAAGACATTTTGATGGCAAAATCATTATGCTATCATTACATTTACAAATGTATATGCTAATTTGAAATCGACTAAATTTTAAGACTCTCTTGGCAGTTTAAATTCATTCATTTCCTGGAATAGCATTGATGGACTGTTAATGTCACCCACCTCCCCCCAGGTAGTTTATGGAAGGTGAACAATCTCTAATACCCTAGAGAGAACTCTGAGTTATGTTTCCATTCATTTCCTAATTTTTTTTATTTTCCTAAGAATAAGCAATTCAAGTTTGAATGATGGTTGAAGTCTTTTAAATTGAATTTCACTAAACGCCTCATGAGAAAATTAGCCCTCTTCCCATTTCTTTTCTTTCTTTTGGGGTGAGTAGGTTTGGAATTACTTCAGCTGTGCTCAGAGCTTACTCCTGGCTCTGCATTCAGGGATCGGTTTTAGAGAGCTCCAGAAAATGCCCTCCCCATGATGCCATTTCTCCAGCCCCCGTCTTTCTTATGAATTCCTTCTACATTGAAAGGGGATGCTTAGGCCCAAGCCATAGTATATTGGGTAGGACACTTACTTGCACATGGCCAACCTAACTCCGATCCCCAGCACTTCATATGGTCCCCAGAGCACTGCCCAGAGTGATCCCTGAGTGCAGAGCCCTGAGAAAGCCCTGAGAATATCCCAAACATCTCCCATAAAATTTTTAAGAAAGAATAGTGGGTACTTCTACAATGGTTTGGTTTGGTTTGGTTTGGTTTGGTTTGGTTTGGTTTGGTTTGGTTTGGTTTGGTTTGGTTTGGTTTGGTTTGATTGTTTGGTTGCCATACTCAGCAGTGCTCAAGGTTTACTCCTTGCTCTGTGCTCAAGGGTCATTCCTGGTGGTGCTCTGTGGATCATATGAGATGATGGGAAACAAACCTGGGTCAGTCATATGCAAGGCAAATGCCTTCTCCCTCTACTACAATTTTTTTTTAAGGACCACCTCCAGTGACAGTGCTGTACTGGTGCTATAGTTTGTACCCAGAGGTGCTCAGAGCCAAACCCAGTCAGGAATTAAACTTAGGCCCTCAGGGCTGGAGCCATAGCACAGCAGGTAGGGCGTTTGCCTTGCACGCTGCCAACCCAGGTTCGATCCTCAGCATCCCATATGGCCCTCCAAGTACCACCAGGAGTAATTAATGAGTGCAGAGCCAGGAGTAACCCCTGATCATTGCTGGGTGTGACCTCAAAAAGAAAAAAAATAAATAAACTCCGGCTCTCATGTGTGCTGGCCATGTGCTCTATAACTTGAGTCATACTCAGGGCATCTCTCTGCTCATGGGAGAGTAGTTGCCATTCATGGGAACTCACAGTTCCAGAAGGCTGAAGCGAAACGTTGGACATGGGAATCTCCTGGTGGACAGTTCCACAATGAAATTGACCACATCATCTTCAATAGAAGGTTTTGTCTGACCGATGTTGCTGTCATCCCCAAATTCCAAACAGGATCAGACCACCGTCTCCTTCGTGCAAAATTCTACTTCACGCAATGGGAGAAAAGGCTGCAAAGTTTAAGAAGAGAACTCCCAGAACGACTACCAACTTTGGCACCATTGCAGCAACATGGAAGATACCATTATTGACGACATCAATGAAGAATACAACCGACTGGTTCAGCACCTCCATGATTGTGCAAAGAATGCCGAGAGAGAGAAAGACACAAAAGGACGCTTGTCTTCAGAAACTCTTGAGCTCATTCGCCAACGTGGCAAGGCGAGAGCCTCAGGCAACCAAATGCTAACGTCCAAGCTTGCAAAGCGGTGCAGAGAAGTGATAAAAGAAGACCTCAAAGACAGAAGGGCAGAAATACTGGAAGATGCAGCAGAAGCCGGGAAAAAGCATTCGCACCGCCCGCCTGTCCTTTGCCAACTATAAGACCAAGATGACTGCCCTCCAATGCCCTGATGGATCTATCACATCTTCCAGAAAGGCAATGGAGAAGATTATCCATGACTTCTACTCAGATCTCTTTGATAGCCACGTCCACCTGCCCACATAACAAATTCCACTGGATGGATATGTCATTCCCAACATTCTCCCTTCTGAAAACCAACATGCCATTTTGTCGGTAAAGAAGGGAACAGCACCAGGCCCAGACAAAGTCAGACCCGAACACCTGAAGAATCTGCCATCAGTACTCATCAATACACTTGCTCGGCTCTTCACACGCTACCTGTCCGAATGCAAGGTGCCCTCCCAATGGAAAACCAGCAGTAGAACTTGAACAGTAGAACTGTTCAAGAAGGGAGACATTCACGACATCGGCAACTATTGCCCCATCTGCCTGTTGTCCGTCATCTACAAGCTGTTTACATGAGTCATCTTGAACAGGATTGGCAGAACACTAGATGAAGGACAACCATGTGAGCAAGCTGGCTTCCTGAAAGGATTCAGCACAATCAACCATATCCACACGGTAACCAAGCTCATTGAGGTTTGTAGGGAGTACAAGATGCCTCTCTGTCTCATGTTCATTGATTTACAGAAAGCCTTTGATTCTGTGGAGACTGAAGCAGTCATTGAAGCCCTAGCCAAACAGGGTGTTCAAACCCAATATATCAAGATCCTTTGTGAGCTGTATTACGGATTCACCACCAGGATCTCACCATTCTACAAGGAAGTGATCATTGATGTCAAAAGAGGGGTTCTACAGGGTGATACCATTTCACCAAAACTCTTTAATGCCACCCTTGAGAACATCATGTGACAATTAGAATGGGAAGGAATGGTAGTGAAAATAGATGGTCGGCAATTACACCACCTCCGCTTCACTGATGACATTGTTCTAATAACACCAAACATTAGCCAAGCGGCACAAATGCTGGCTGACTTCAATCAAGAATATGGAAAGATAGGTCTACAGCTGAATATAAAGAAAACAATGTTCATGAAAAATGAACTAGTTCCAGAGGCCCCATTCACTCTCAATGGAACAAACATCTCTGAATGCAGCAGTTATGTGTACTTAGGTCGATAAATCAACATGATGAACGACCTAAAACCTGTGCTGCTCAGGAGGAAGAGAGCGGCATGGAATGCTTTCAAGGCATCGAAGAAATAACTAAAAGGACAAAGAACCTCCAGCTCTTGGCACATCTCATCGACTCCACCGTTCTCCCTGCATTAACATACGCCTCAGAGACCTGGGCTCTAACGAAAGCAGGATGAGAATGCTATTCGGGTCTCCCAGAGAGGAATTGAAAGAGCTATGCTTGGAATATCACGCATCACTCAAGTGAGAGAAGGAATCCAGAGTTCCGACCTCCTTCGCTATTCCAGAATCGGGGATGCTGTCTTATTTGCCAAGGCATCGAAAATCAGATGGGCTGGACACGTAATGCGATTTGGAGATGACCGCTGGACTAGAGCCTTTACCGACTGGATCCCACGGGATGTCTAAAGACCACGTGGCCGCCCACCTACAAGATGGTCAGACTTCCTTGTCAAGACCCTGAAGGAACGGTTTGAGGCTCTTCAGCGCCCGCTCGAGCAAATCGATGAATAACGGGATTCAAGTGATCAAGTGATCAAGTGACTCTCTGCTCAGCATTTGGGGTGGTTCCTGGAAGAGCTTGGAGGACAATGTGGAGCCAGGAATTGAAAATAGGGTGTCACACATTCAAAGTAAGTGTTCTCACTGTCACTGGGCCACTTACACAAGCTTAAGTTAGATTTGACCTATAAAAAAAAATACAAGAATTGAACAAGTCAATAGTTCTACTCTGAGGAGATAAAAATGGAATGTTCTCTCTCATTCTCTCTCTCTCTCTCTTACACACACACACACACACACACACACACCATCAGCAAGGTACACATGTGCTCAGGGGTCAGCCATACAGTGCTGGGACACAAACCAGAACCTCCCATGGTGGGTGGCACTTGCCTTACATGCAGTGCCTGCCACACATATGGTCCCCCAAGCACCTCCAGGAAACAAAACAAAACAAAACAAAACAAACCCCAGGACCTCCTGTATGCAAAGCCTGTGCTCAGTCTGTTGAACTCTCTCTTTAGCCCAAGACTCGTTTTCTTTTTCTTCTTCTTTTTTATGTGGCCACACCTGGAGATGTTCAGGAATCACTCCTGGCAGTGCTCAGGGGACCATATGGGATGCCGGGGATCGAACCTGGGTCAACCAGTTCAAGGCAAACACCCTCCCCCTGTGCTATTGCTCTGGTCCCATCATCATTTTTCTTGCAACGGAAAAGAATGTTTCTGGATCAGTCAGGGGACAGTGGGAAATGGACTGCTGAGGGGGCTCCGGATGGTGCTGTTGGGAGCTGGATTGGAATCTCCAGGGGAGACTTTCCGGCTAGATGGTGCGAGGCAGCACGCTAAGCATTTGGCAGAGCTGAACATGACCAGGGCCTTGGTGAACAGGAGGAACGAAATGCAGGCCAGTCTTCAGAGCTTTCCGGCACCCAGCACCCCGGGTGACAGGGCTGGAGAAGGATGTTAACCAAGGAAAAAGGCTCAAGTTAGTCCTGCTAAAACTATGAAATAAGGAGGCTGGATCAATAGTAAGTAGGTCATTTGCTTTGCAAACAGTCAACCCAGGTTCAATCCCTGGCATTCCACATGGTCTCTGGAGCACCACCAGGAGTGATTCCTGAGTGCAAAGCCAGGAGAAACTCCTGAGCATCACTGGGTGTGGTCCCAAATCAACAAAAAAAGAAAAAGGAATTTGTAGGGCCTGACCAATAGTACAGTAGGTAGGTTGTTGCCTTGACGCTGTGGTAGACCCAGATTAGATCCTCAGTATCCCATGTAGGCCCCACCAGGAGTAATTATTGGGTGCAAAGCCAGAAGTAAGCCCTGAGCACTGTTGTGTGGGTCCCACAACAAACAAAAAAACAAACAAACAAACAAACAAAAATTTGTTGTGTGCCTACTATGGGGCCATTCGGGAATGAGAGGGAAAAAGGGTACATTGGTGGAGAGAAGGTCACACTGGTGGTGGGATTGGTGCTGGAAAATTGTATGCCTGACATAACTCTATTATGAATAACTTTTATACATCGTGGTGTTTTAATAAACTAATCCTGTTGAAGGCCAAGGTGAGGGAAGCATCATTCCTAACCTTCCTTTTTACCTGGACTCTAAAGTCTCCCGGGTCTGGAGGCAATCCGTGCTGGCACCCGCTGCTCCTGGTTTGACCAATGCTACAGAGAAGGCAGCGGGAACAATGCAGGCAGCTGCCACCTGGACTAGTTGGCAGATGTGATTTCAGTAATGAGCAACGCGCTGACTCAGGGATGAGAGGCAGGATCCTCTCTTCTGCCTGTTCTGGGGGTAGCCAAACACTGAAAGAACTGTCCACAGAGATGGGGGGCAGTCCATGCTTGCTCATTCTGTGTCATCCAACAAACGGAAACAAAGCTTCACCCAAAGGTAGGGAAGTGAGTGAGTCACCGGAAAGCACATACTGGGCTTGGTATCCAGTTAAGGAGACCAGACCTTGTCCCTGGGTCCCGGAACTTCCCCTTTTACTCACCGAATCTCTCCTGCGAGCCACAGGCAACACTATGGCACCTTCTTTTGCCTTTCTCTGCTGGAAAGAACCAAGCCCAGGCTCAGAGCCTAGATTCTTAGTAGGAAAAGCAAGAAACAGGGGCCAGAGCCTGAAAAGCAAGAAACAGCGGGTAGGGGCATTTGCCTTGCTCGAGCCTGACCCAGGTTCGATCCCAGCATCCCGTATGGTCCCCTGAGTACTGCCAGGAGTAATTCCTGAGTACAGAGCCAGGAGTAACCCTTGAGCATCACTGGGTGTGACCCCCCAAAAAGCTAAGAAACATGGGCCCAGAGGGTAAAAGAGCAGTTTACCCAAAGCCTTGTGGCCTCCTGCAAGTCAAAAACATCCCTCAACCTGGGGCTTAATATGAACCATGAATAAAATCCTGGTTATGAGTGGGCCAGAGTAATGGTACAGTGGGTAAGACACTTGCCTTGCACTAGGCCAACCACGGTTCCATCCCCTGCATCACACAGGGTTTCCTGAGTACAGCAGGGCTTAATCCATCAAAAAGGATTTCCTGAGCACAGCCTGGAGTAATCCCAGAGCACAGAGGCAGGAGTAAGTCCTGAACACCATGGAAGTGACCCTAAAATAACAACAACCACTACAACAAATCCTGGTTATATGTACATATCTGAGCAAAATCATCGAAGCCTCACCCCAGCCCTCAGACTTAGCTGGTAGCCTTGTAGAACAGTGCTGCTGTGTGCAAAGCACTTTAGCAGTTTCTGGAAGGGGCAGCACAAACTCACCATACACCCAGCACCACTCTCCCCACCCACAGCAGCCAGCCAAGAGAAACGTAAAGACTGAGTCGTGCAGGAAGCTAAGGCCCGCGTGGGGATGGTTACTCAAAGCAGAGGATTCGTGGTGTGCCTGATGCCGAGAGAAGTCAGACCCATGTATGTGGGTCCATCTGCGTGTGGGAAGGGGCTCCTTCGCAGCGAACCCACACACACTGAAGGCAGAGGGGTCCCCGGACTTTGCAGGGAGGACCATTATGGGCCTAAAATGCACTAGAACATGGGGCTGGAGCGATAGCCCAGCGGGTAAGGCATTTGCCTTGCACACAGCCGGCCTGTGCCAGCCCGGGTTCAATCCCCAGCATCCCATATGGTCCCAGAGCACCGCCAGGAGTAATTCCTGAGTGCAGAGCCAGGAGGAACCCCTGAGCATCGCTGGGTGTGACCCAAGAAAGCAAAAAGAAAAAAAAGCGATAGAACAGGAATGATGCCGAGGCAGCTTCGCTGACTCAGTCACTAGGTGCTCCTCACCGGTGGGATTTTATGGTATGGAGATTATTCCTCAAAAAAGCAAATTTTCCAGAAATCCGTGTGGAGCTGAAGAGATGGATCAAAAGGCTAGAACTCAGAATTTACATACAAGAGCCTAGATTTTACCCTCCGGGTCCCCAAGCATTGAGCTGGGAGTAACCTGTCAGCATCAGGAACCAAAAGCCCCATTTGAAGAACCGAGAGATTAAACAGTGGGTGTGACCTTTGCTTTGCATTCTGGATTAGATTCCTGGCACCACATAGGTTCCCGAGCCTGCCAGCAATAACCAAAAATGTGCCCTGAGCACCGCCAAGTGGGACCCAAATTACACACACACACACACACACACACACACTGAAAGTTAAAATCGAGGCACAGCTGTCAGCTGCATGACGTCTATCTTGCCTGCGTGAGCCCATTTGTTAGATCTCCAGAACTCTGGCAAGTCTGATGTCTCTTTAGTATACTGGGGCCAAGTGTGTGATCCTGAAATTCTCAACATTCACTGTTGGAGGACATGTTTAGCTAATCTGGGAGTTTTGTTGTTTTGTTCACTCCCAGCTTAATCTTATTTAAGTCAAGGTTCATTCTAATGAGACCTCTCTTCTATGTAAACACTGCTAGAGGGTGTGGCACTTACAGAAGTCACCTTGATTGAATAACTTCTGACTTATACATCTACTAAGACTTCTATGTTTTCTAGATTGGGCACAGCTCCTCTTTATACCCACTGCACCCAACGTGGGACAGTTAGAATTTACCAGGAGACTACCACCCTGGCTACGCTGAGACTAAAGGAAGACTATAGGAAGGATCATACTAGTTTGCTCTAAGCAGGCGAGTATGACCCTTTCAGTACATGAGAACAAGATACTCAGAATCACACTGGTGCAGATAATAATAAGGACCTTGTGGGTACCATCTAGATTACATGAAGCTCATGAAGTTAAGATGTATTACTTTATATCAGCCCTCTCTCTCTCCAGTGTTTTACATAAGAGATAATCTCGGGATTAGTCCTTGGTGTAACCTTTGTTTATACCTACAATAGGGTGTGGCACTACACTCTGTGTAGGGTTCTTTGTTGGCATGACAACCTCCCGATTGAGTTATTGGTGTATATAAGGGGCTGACTTGAGGCCCCTTCACCTTTGCCTTTTGGTTCCTCAGCCTTCAGCTTTTGGCTCCTGCGGCTTTTGGCTTTTGGCTTTTGGCCTTCTTCTTCCCTGTGGGATCTCGCCTTGTGAGCGTTTATTCCCCTTGGAAGTTTTTACACGTGGTGGTCGCCATCTTGGCCTACACGTGGCTGGGGTTCTAGCCTGGAATCCTAAGCATCAGGTTTTTCCTTTTTGCTGATTTGTATGCCTGAACCTGTGATAAGTAAGCCTTTAAAAACATCGCCATTCCTGAGTGTTCATCCATTCCTCGCTGGCTTCAGAGGTAGAAGGGAACTCGCTTCCCGGCACTGTAGGGGACCCCGGCGGTTCCAGGAAGCGAGTTCCCTTCTACCTCCGGCCGGCGAGGAATGGATGAACACTCAGGAACCGATGTGGTTGAAGGGAAAAAATTAATATTTTAAAAAGGGAATGGTCTAAATTATACCCCTAAAACATATACAGTCTTGTTTTGTTTTGGGTCCACAACCGGCAGTGCTCAGGACTTACTCTTGGCTCTGCACCTAGGAGTCACTCATGGAAGGCTCGAGGGAACCCAGGGTGCTGCGTGGGAGGTAAGTGCCCCACGTTCTGTGCTATCACTCCAGTCCCTAATACATATACAGTGTTAGAAGCCGGGATAACCAACACTGAAAGAAGAGCAAGGGGCCGAGAGAGAGCTCAGTGGCTTTGTTTGCAGTTGTTCAGGTCTTGAGCCAGCTCTGAATGGCCCACTCACAACCCATTCAGCCCTGCAGTTGGGTTCTGCTGCCACTGAAAGTAGCACCTCCCCAAAAATCCCAATTTAAGCTCATTTTGGGGGTTGGGGAGTTGGGCAGTGCACAGCAGTGCACACACATTACTCCTGACTGTGCTCAGGATCACTCCTGGCTCTTCTAGAAATCCCTCCTGGCTCTGTGCTCAGGGATCATTCCTGGTTCTGCATTCAGGGCTCACTTTCGGCAGTGCTCAGTTTCATGCATGGCAAGGGCCTTATCCCTTAATTATATCTATAGCTCAAGGTATTTTTTTTTATTTTTTAAATTAAAACACCATGTATTATGAAAGATTTTCATAATACAGTAGTTAGAAAAGATTCATCATTCAACACCAATCCCACCACCATTGTGTTCCCAACACCAAAGACCCTCATTTTCCACCCACCGCATCCCCATCCCTGCTCCCTCAGCTGGCACTAATTATATTGATCATTACAGCACATTGGCAATGGTATTGATAAAATCATGACTTTTTTTTTTTGCTGGTTTGTTACAGGTGAATCTGGCCAATTTCTCTTCTTGCATTAACTTTCTAAGTTTCTAGAACGTGGTTGGTTTCTGCAAGTTTGAGCTATTGCGCGGCCACAAATGGAGACCTGGTAGCAGTTCTGTCCCATGTGTCAGTGTCTCTGGATCATGGCTGACAGCCTGGTAGCAGTTAGTGGGTGTGTCCACAGGGCCTTCCAGACGGGACAGAGGTGAGGGAAATGGACCCCTGTTCCATCTCCACAGAAGCCACTGAGACCTGAATACCTGGACTTGAAATTGGCTTCTCTCTTGGGTGGGGCTCTGACCGGCTGTGAAGTTCAGCCATTGAAAATGGCTGTGATTATGGTGTGTGAGATTCCTCTGGCTTCTTCCAAGGTCCTATTGAGGTGGCGGGCCGAGCTCAAGTTTTATGTTTATTTTGTGGGGCATGTCACATCTGGTGGTGCTCAGGTGCTACTCCTGGCGTGGTGCTCAGACAGTGCTCAGGGGCTACTCAGGGTTACCCCTGGCTTTGTACTCAGGAGGTCTCCTGACTATCCTCCGGGGGTCACTCCTGGTGGTACTGAGGATTGGAGCCTGGGTCAGCAGCATGCAATGCAAGCATCTTATCCCATTTTCTGTCTCTCTCACCCCTTAATGTTTATTTTTGAGGATCTCCCAAACAATCTTTCTTTTTGGATTTTGGACCACACTTAGCAATGCTCAGGGCTTACTCCTGACTCTGCACTCAGGGATCATCCTAGAAGGATTCAGGGGACCATATGGGGTGCTGGGGATTGAACCTGCTTTGGTTGCATGCCCGGCAAGCGCCTTACCCACTGTCCTGTTGTTCCAGCTCCCCTGACGGTCACCCAAGCCCCACAGCTCAACTCTCAGGCCCTGCAGTACAAAGGCACCATCAGGGCTTCCCCGGTGTGCTGGTGTGGTGGAATCATGGGGTATAGGGTTTGGCCTGGGGTCCAGTGCATGAAAGAATGTGCCCCCTGATTGCTAAGCTGTCTCCACAATCCTGCAAGCTCATTTCCAAATAAAACATGGCATCACTACAATATATGGGAAAAAAGCATTGTCTGTAATCAGTAAAGTAAACTGTGAAAATAACTCCCAGGAGAGCTTAGCTGGTAGGCAGATTTGAGTTTTTATTGTTTGTTTGTTTGCTTGTTTTAGTAAAACAAGATAATTTTTATTGAATGAAACTAAAAAGGACTAGAGAGCTAGCACAGTGGGGAAGGCGCTTGCCTTGTGCGGCCGAGTTCAATCCCTGGCAACCCATATACCAGTCCAAGCACTGCCAGGAGTAATTCCTGAGTGCAGAGCAGGAGTAAGCACTGAGCATCACAAAGTGTGGCCCAACAATAAAAAAAAAAGAAACTTACTTTGATGTGAAGGGAGAGAAAAAGAGGAAATCCAAGTATGTTTAAGAGTGGAGAAAGCGAAGAAACACAGAGACAAGAACAAGATATGTGTTCAAGGGTGAATACAGGTTTGAAGAGGAAGCCTGGCTGGCAGTTTTGTTGCCTGAAGCAGGCTTGGTCTCAGCTTGAAAAAAAAGAAGGTATAAAATGTACAGGGCTGGCCCTGGCCTCCCTTGCACCAGTGGAGATTTGATGGAATTAGAACTGGCCGCTCCAGTCCCGGAGGAGCACAATGCAGGGTTCCTGGAACAGTCAAGGTCAGGCGCTTTCACAGGGTGTATGGGAGTAACAGGCAGGCTCCCGCTCCTCTTCTGGTCTCGCCTTAGAGGTTGGAAAAGTTGGTGCAGGAGAGGGCCAGGAGATGATCAGGCCCCAGAACTTGGGAGTGTTAACTCTATTGCAGGAGGTGCAGGACACGGGGAATGGTGGGTGGGTCCGTCTCTTCCCCCAATGCTGCTCCCCAGCCTGTGAGGTGCAGGCCTCAGGGAACCTGGGTGTGGCCTGGCACTGTGTTTCGAACCTGTTTGAAATGCACACACACAGATGCACACACAGGTGCACACACAGATGCACACACACAGATGCACACACAGGTGCACACACATAGATGCACACACAGGTGCACACACAGGTGCAAACACAGGTGCACACACAGATGCACACACAGTTGCAACACAGGTGCACACACAGATGCACACACAGATGCACACAGGTGCACACAGGTGCACACACAGGTGCACACACAGATGCACACACAGGTGCAAACACAGATGCACACACAGGTGCACACACAGGTGCACACACAGATGCACACACAGGTGTACACACAGATGCACATACAGGTGCACACACAGGTGCACACACAGATGCACACACAGGTGCAAACACTGATGCACACACAGGTGCAAACACAGATGCACACACAGGTGCACACATAGGTGCACACACAGATGCACACACAGATGCACACACAGGTGCACACACAGGTGCACACACAGGTGCACACACAGATGCACACACAGGTGCACACACAGGTGCACACACAGATGCACACACAGATGCACACACAGTTGCACACAGGTGCACACAGGTGCACACAGGTGCACACAGTTGCACACAGGTGCACACACAGATGCACACACAGGTGCACACACAGATGCACACACAGGTGCACACACAGATGCACACACAGGTGCAAACACAGATGCACACACAGGTGCACACACAGGTGCACACACAGATGCACACACAGGTGCACACACAGGTGTACACACAGATGCACATACAGGTGCACACACAGGTGCACACACAGGTGCACACACAGGTGCAAACACAGATGCACACACAGGTGCACACACAGGTGCACACACAGATGCACACACAGATGCACACACAGGTGCACACAGAGATGCACACACAGGTGCACACACAGGTGCACACACAGATGCACACAGTTGCACACAGGTGCACACAGGTGCACACACAGGTGCACACAGTTGCACATACAGGTGCACACACAGATGCACACACAGGTGCACACACAGATGCACACACAGATGCACACGCAGATGCACACAGGTGCACACACAGGTGCACACACAGGTGCACACACAGATACACACACAGGTGCACACACAGATGCACACACAGATGCACCACGCAGGTGCACACACAGATGCACACACAGATGCACACGCAGGTGCACACACAGATGCACACACAGATACACACACAGATGCACACACAGATGCACACACAGATGCACACACAGATGCACACAGGTGCACACAGGTGGACACACAGATGCACACACAGGTACACACACAGATGTACACACAGGTACACACAGATGCACACACAAGTGCACACAGGTGCACACACAGGTACACACAGATGTACACACAGATGTACACACAGGTGTACACACAGGTGCACACACAGGTGCACACAGATAGATGCACACACAGGTGCACACACAGGTGCACACACAGGTGCACACACAGGTGCACACACAGATGCACACAGGTGCACACAGTTGCACACACAGGTGCACACACAGGTGCAAACACTGATGCACACACAGGTGCACACACAGGTGCACACACAGATGCACACACAGATGCACACACAGGTGCACACACAGGTGCACACACAGGGGTACACACAGATGCACATACAGGTGCACACACAGGTGCACACACAGGTGCACACAGATGTACACAGGTGCACACACAGATGCACACATAGGTGCACACAGGTGCACACAGGTGCACACACAGGTGCCACACAGGTGCACACAGATGTACACACAGGTGCACACACAGGTGCACACACAGGTGCACACACAGGTGCACACACAGGTGCACACACAGATGCACACACAGGTGCACACACAGATACACACACAGATGCACACATAGATGCACAAACACAGATGCCCAACAGGTGCACACGCAGATGCACACACAGGTGCACAAACACAGTGCACCCACAGGTGCACAAACACAGTGCACCCACAGGTGCACACAGATGCACACACACAGAGCTTGGACTGGGGTATCAGGTACCAATCAGCTTTAGCCAAGAGTCCACGCAGCCCTGGAGGGAAGAGCAAAAACATTCCTATGAGCAGAGCATGATCCAGGCTGCTCTAGGTTTAGGCAGCAAAGGATGAAGATGCCTTTATGA
>JAJIBD010012130.1:2500-33375 GCA_021461705.1 Cryptotis parvus
GGATGGGATCACAAACACAACATTAGTCGAGTATGCAGCCCCTAGACATCTCAACAGCAATAACGGACGGGATGAGGGGGAAAGATTTATAGACGTCGTGATGTATTTGAGTCGTACTACATAAAAGACTTCATCAGCATAAGTCAGATTTTATTGTATGTACATCTGAGACGCTGACCAGGTAAAGGATCCTGTGTTACTATGGAAACTGCTCTTCTAATTCATGTTTAATTTTCTAAATAATAAAGGTTAGGATATGGGGCTGGAGAGATAGTGCAGTAGGTGAGGCACATACTTGCCTTGCATGCAGCCAAACTGGTTCAGTGCCAGGCACACTGAGCACTGCTTGGAGTGATCCTTTGACATAGAAGTAAGCTCTGAGCACTCTACGGTATGGCCCAAAATCCGAAGAGAAAACCATTGTGCCAGATAGCTCGAAGGAATGCGGTACAGTCCTTGTCTGCAGGTTTGATCCCTGGCTCTAGGTGGCCTCCCCTCAGCATTGCCAGGCCCAAACACGGAACTGTTAGACCCATATCATCTAGACTGGAGTATTTCTAGGAGGAGCCCCCTCTACGCAAATGTGGGGGAAACCCTCTTTCCAGTATAAATTTTGATAGCTTTCTCTGGAAAATAACATTTTACCACTGATTTTGCTGGGTGTGTGTGTGTGTGTGTGTGTCTGTGTGTGTCTGTGTGTGTGTCTGTGTCTGTGTCTGTGTGTGTGTCTCTGTGTGTGTGTGTCTGTGTGTCTGTGTGTGCTTTACGTTGGCAAAAACAAGGTTTGGGGGAGTTTTTTTCCCTTTGTTGTTGTTAGCTGTTCCTGATACTAAGATTTTGTCTTCCAGGCATAAGAGAACCCCTTAGGAGGCATGAATATTTGAAAACACTGGAAAATGTCTTGTTTATTAAAAATACAGAGACTTTAGGGACCGGAGCGATAGTCCAGTGGGTAGGACGTTTGCCTTGCATGCGGTCGGCCTATGCAGGCCCAGGTTCAATCCCGGCATCCCATATGGTCGCCCGAGCACTGCCAGTTGTAATTCCTGAGTGCAGAGCCAGGAGAAACCTCTGAGCATTGCCGGGTGTGACCCAAAAAAGAAAAAAAAAACAGAGACTTTAGATTTTAAATGAATCTTATTAATGAAACTAACAAGGTAATTAAAATAGATGCCTGTTTGTTATTTATTTTTGGTTTAGGGCAGTACCTTGCAGTTCTCAGGGCTTACTCCATGGTTCTGCACTTTGGGAATCACTGCACAAATCACCCTGGTAGTGCTTGGGGGAACATGTGAGGTGCCCTGGACCGAACCTGTGTGGGCAGCGGACAGAGCTGCAGCCTCTGCACTGTACTATCTGTCTAGCCCTTATGCTTTTGTTTTTGCTTTTCTTTTTTTGGGTCACACCCGGCAATGCTCAGGGGCTACTCCTGGCTCTGCACTCAGGAATTACTCGGGGACCATATGGGGATGCTGGGGATCAGACCCAGGCCGGCACAGACCGGCTGCATGCAAGGCAAACGCCCTACCCACTGGGCGATCGCCCGCCCCAAGCCCTTATGCTTTTGATTTTTGAGTAAAATAAACTAGGAAAGATGTACTATATCTCTTAGTTTTCTTTCCCTGCGTTTTATAATCTTTATCAGTTCTTTCAAAATAACATTTAATTCTGTGAAGTTAAAAATTTTGTTTATAGTTGCTATTTGACAAAATGGAACCTTACATTGTATATCACTTGATTACTTGATATCCCGTTATTCATCGATTTGCTCAGGGGCGCCAGTAATGTTTCCATTTGACCCTATCACGTGCCAGTGTAGCCCAATGGCATCTGGTTTTTTCGGAATATTAAGAGCCTTGAACTGTTCAGAGTCTTGATAAGGAAGTCTGACCATCTTGTAGGTGGGCGGCTACGTGATCTTTTGACTCTTTTGACGTCCCATGGGATCCAATTGTATATGCAAGGATATATTCATACAAATTTTGGAGGTCCTCTTGTTTAATTTGGTTTTCATTAACTTAAACCATGAATATTGCAGATCTCTTTGGTGCTTAGACCTTGTGTTAATTTATAAACTGTCCCTTGGTCTGTTGTTCTGTATACCAGCAGCATTGTATGTACTAAAAATTCTTAATTGGGGGGGGGGAGCGAGAGTACAACGGTAGGGCCCCTTGCCTTCATGCGGGCGAACAGGGCTCGATCCTCAGCATCCCATATGGTCCCCGAGCACCACCAGGAGTAATTCATAAGTGCAGAGCCAGGAATAACCCTGGAACATTGCAGAGTATGACTCAAAAAACAAATAAATGAATAAATAAAATTTGTTTTAAAAAACTTAATTGCTTTTTCCCCTTTTTTGGGCATGGGGGAGGGCTTCAGTACTCAGAGGGCCCCCGGCGGCTACTCTGGCTGACGTTTGTCTCAGCTGTGTGGGACTGAAGGTCTCAGGCTTGGGCCTGCTAGTGATGAGGGCACCCGAGTATGGAGAATCATGCAATTCCGGGGGGTCAGACTCTGGGCCTCCCCCAGAGCTGATTTTCCCTGGCCCTGTTGTTTGTTTTTTAATTTGATTTTTTGTGGGCTTTTGTTTGTTTTTCGCTTTGAGTAACTGTTGCCTCCATTTCCTGGGTAGGTTCTCCGGTGCCTCAGCCTCCATCACCGCAGTCTCACTTACTGGGTGCTAGGCTGCAGAGCGCCCCACACTCACTGACATCTACCAGAGCAAGCAGAAACTTCGGAAGCAGCATTCTGACCCTGTGTGCCCGCCCCACACCGGGCCTGGCTGTGGCTACTCCCTCAGGCCAGTCGGCCCGGCAGCCTGGGAACCTCTCCCACCAAACACTTGGGGTCCTCTCCACGGACTTCTGACTGGTTCTTTAAAAATCCTTTGCCAACAATCATAGGCTCTCCAACTAAGGTGTGTTTGTTAATCTTTTGTAGGAATTCCCGACAGTGTTAAATTAATATTTGTTAGGAAGAGCACAGGTGGAGGATGTTGGGTTGTGATTGCAGCAGACCCAAATATAAATGGAAATACAGAAGACTGCTACCAGCGTAGACTGGGCCCCAGTAGAGGTCACGGCAGAGGGGAGGCGGAGGAAAGAGGTAAAACATGGAGCGCATGCCTTCATAAAGCCCTGTGGTCACGTGCTCAGATTCTGTGCAGTCAGTTTGGATTGGCTGAGACCAGAAGAGTTTGGTTTAGATTCTGCTATATTTGTACATGGGAGGTTAATCCTAAGAGATGTATGGGGGAAGGTCCCTGGATGTGGGGGAGATTGATAGTTAAAACATCTGTTAGGCGGGTTGTATTAGGGACTTAGAGTTGCTTGTAACTCTTTGTGGGCTGATTACTAGGGTTTGCATTTTGCACTGTTAGGCCCCTTTAGGCCACTTTTTCAAGCAAAATGGATGCTAAGACAGAAATACCATGGAGTAGTGTCGGGAATCGCCGCCAGGGTCCCCAACAGTGTCAGGACAGAAGTTGTCTTCTACCTCCGAGGACACCGGGAGAACAGATGAAAGCTCACGAGTCCGGTGCAATTCCCAAAAATGGCTTTTAATAGTACAAAAGCTCTTCCACAGCACTCCAATATAATGAACAAACTTTAGCTCTGGTCTGAACTTAGACCATACAAAACAGCCTAAGTCTCCCACCAAAGAGAGAGGATCTCACCCGAGCTGAGTCCTACCCAGAAGAAGGAGCAAAAAGGCCAAAGAGCAAAAGCCAAAAGCCAAAAGCTGAGGCCGAGGAGCCAAAAGCCACAGGAGCCAAAAGCCGAAAGCTAAAAGGCCCAAAAGGCAAAAGTGAAGGGGCCTCAAGTCAGCTTCTTATATACAACAAAGTAATCCAATCGGGAGGGTCATGTCAACAAAGAACTCTTAACAGAGTGTAGTGCCACACCCTATTGCAGGTATAAACAAAGGTTATGCCAAGGTCTAATCCTTTCTACCAAGATTATCTCTTATGTAAAACACTGGAGAGAGAGAGGGCTGATATAAAGTAATACATCTTAACTTCCATGAGCTTCATGTAATCTAGATGGTACCCACAGGTCCTTCTTATTATTCTCTGCACCAGGGTGATTCTGAGTATCTTGTTCTTGTGTACTGAAAGGGTCACACTCGTCTGCTTAGAGCAAACTAGTATGATCCTTCCTATAGCCTTCCTATAGTCTCAGCGTAGCCAGGGTGGTAGTCTCCTGGTAAATTCTAACTGTCCCACGCTGGGTGCAGTGGGTATAAAGAGGAGCTGTGCCCAATCTAGAAAACATAGAAGTCTTAGTAGATGTATAAGTCAGAAGTTATTCAATCAAGGTGACTTCTGTAAGTGCCACACCCTCTAGCAGTGTTTACATAGAAGAGAAGTCTCATTAGAATGAAACTTGACTTAAGTAGATTAAGCTGGGAGTGGGCAAAACAACAAAGCTCCCAGAATAGCTAAACCTATCCTCTAACAGAGTAGTTTTACTAAATTTTGGGCAGTCGTTCTTGAACTAGTATATTTAAGTAAATAATATATAGAAAGGATTTATAGGGGCCAGAGTGATAGAAAAGCGGTTAGGCGTTTGCCTTGCACACAGCCAACCCTGGTTTGGTCGCCAGCATCCCATCTGGTCCTCCGAGCACCACCAGGAGTAATTCCTGAGTGCAGAGCTAGGAGTAACCCCTGAGCATTCATGGGTGTGACCCAAAAAAGCAAATGAATAAATAAAGTGTTTAACTTTAAAAAAAAAGAAAAGAAAGGATTTAGGATGATAATAACTACACTGTAATAAATAAGTGCTCTGTGTCATACACAGTGTAAATAACTTACCTGTAGAATATTTCCCTATGCATTATTCTATTAAATTATGATAAAAACAAAAGCACAAAATAACCATCCAAGGTTGCTTTAGTAAGTAGAAGGAGAGTTCGACACTGAGTCTAACTGACTCCAGTCTCTGCTCGTGACAAATCTGCTTCTGATGTAGTAATTTGCCTACTTGTTTCTTTAGACCACAGCTCCTTTCAAAATCCCTAAAACACAGGCATCTTCCAACCTGCTAGCCTTGGTTACTCGGCACGGACCTTCCTGAAGGACAATCTAAAGATGGGAGTGACCTTCAAGAATGCTTTCGCATTGTCTCTTGGTGCAAGGAAATGAGAGACCGAAGTCTGAGCAGAATAAGGCAGTGTTTGGCAGGTAGAAGACACCATTTCCTTCCAGCCTTGATAATGAGAACTTTATATTTTCATTAAAACTAATAATAACAGTATTTGTATTTCTGTTATAATCTATAATCAAGCCAAATTGTAATGGCTGGCATATGCTGAAGCGTAAGCCAAAGCATAGCTGATGATATCAATTAGAATCTCGGGAGGCTATACTGGCTTCCGATAACTGGAGATACAGAGTTCTTGAGTTTTATGAATGCGTTGTTTTTGTTCTGTTTGATGATTCAGGTTTATCTCTTGAATTGCTTTTTTATATATTTTTACTCTTTGTTCTCGCATTTCCCATTAACCGTTTATGGTTTACATAACCAGCCTTGTTCTATAAAGGTTGGTGTCACTCTTCTTTTTCAGATCTGTTAGTACTGGGAAATTATCAGATCAACAAGTAAAGGGACCTTCAGGACATCAGGGCAGCACCGACAGTTTAAATACAGAACGACCAATGGATATAGGTAAGACAAATTCCTTTTCGATAGTTTGGTACATATGCATTAGTTTCTTTTTTCTGGAGTCTCTATCGTCTCCGATCTGTGACTGTATTGTTAGTGATATATCGTCACTATTTGACTACATAGGGGACATAGACGGGCATATGTAAAGTCACCCTGCCTTGGGCTGGAGCGATAGCCCAGTGGTAGGGCGTTTGCCTTGCACGCGGCGGCCTGGGTTCGATCCCCAGCATCCCATATGGTTCCCGAGCACCGCCAGGAGTAATTCCTAAATGCAGAGCCAGGAGTAACCCCTAAGCATTGCCAGGTGTGACCCAAAAAGCAAAAATAAATAAATAAATAAATAAATAAAACCACCCTGCCTTGACTGTTGCTGAGAACCCATTGGTTCTTTCTCCTGACAACTCAAGCTGCTTGGCGTCAGTTGGTACTGTGCCCAGCTGTTAGCTGCTACTGACTGCCAGCTGATCGTTTTATTATTCTTGTCAGTATATAGGGTGAATAAGCTGCTTCACAGTTTTAACTAATTAAATTCTAGGCCATTTACGGAAATAATTGTTGAGGCCACACTTATTCCCACCACAGGTGGGCATAGGAGTATGGTGCCTCCTCCTAGCTCTTCTTTTCTGTCAGCTTATTGTTCTCTCTCTCTCTCTCTCTCTCTCTCTCTCTCTCTCTCTCTCTCTCTCTCTTTTTTTTTTTTTTTTTTTTTTTTTTTTTTTGGGTCACACCCGGCAATGCTCAGGGGTTTCTCCTGGCTCTGCACTCAGGAATCACTCCTGGCGGTGCTCGGGGACCATATGGGATGCCGGGACCGAACCGGGCTGGCATGGGCTGGCTGTGTGCAAGGCAAATGCCCTACCCGCTGGACTATCGCCCCAGCCCCTGCTTATTTCTCAAGATTACCAGTCTCCTTATTTGATTACCATCAAAATCTTTTTTTTTTTTTTTTAGTATTTGGGTCTCACAGCCAAATGCTCAGGACTTGCTCCTGATTCTGTATTCCTGGCAGGGTTCAGGGGACCATAAGGGATGCTGGGGCTTGACCTGGCCATGAAGAGCTAGAGCCTGACCACATGTACTATCGCTCCAACTCCCCACAAGTATTCATTGTTTCTGACTGCCTTTGATGTGAATTTCTTCATACTCTGTTTCAAGTAGTATAACAAGGGCTTAGATTTTTCTGGGTTTTTTTTTTTTTTTTTTTTTTTTCTTTTTTGGGTCACACCCAGCAATCCTCAGGGGTTTCTCCTGGCTCTGCACTCAGGAATTACTCCTGGCGGTGCTCGGGGACCATATGGGATGCCAGGGATCGAACCCGGGCCAGCATGGGCTGGCAGCGTGCAAGGCAAGCGCCCTACCCGCTGGGCTATCGCTCCGGCCCGATTTTTCTGATTTCTGCTCCTCCACCCATTAGGAAAATCTGCACAATTATGCTGGAACTCATATACTGGAACAGTTATGCCCCTACTTTGTAAGCTGGACTTTTTATTGTTGATGCTTTCTGGGTTATACCAGCAATGCTCAGGGCTTATTCCTGTCTCTGCACTCAGGAATTACTGCTGGCAGTGCTCGGGGGACCATATGGGATGCTGGGGATTGAACCCTGGTTGGCCATGTGCAAGGCCGTACCCACCGTACTCATCACGCCAGCCCTTTAAGCTGGACATTTAGTGGAATTAATAGCTTCTGATGTGCTTGGTCTGTACTGACATGAAAGTCTGCCAGACTAAGGAGCCTGGTGATTAACTTATAAGGCGCTGATAGTTAGAACTTCGTTCTATACTTAAACGCGTTAGAAGAAACAATTCTTACCGAGATGCAGAAATTCTTTTTTGGATCACACCTAGTGATGCTCAGGGGTTACTCCAGGCTCTGCACTTAGGGATTATTCCTGGCAGTGCTTGAGGGACCATATGGGATGCCAGGGATTGTACCCAGGTCTCCCGCTTGTAAGGCAAACACCTTTCCTCTGTACTATCACTCTATTGACTAAATGCTTGATTTCCTATGTAATCGAAGGAGAATTTAGAAACTTTTATGTATTTTTATGGTGTTGGTCTCAGTTGTACCCAGGTTTTTACCTGAATTTAATAAATGCTTTATAGTTGAATTACATCCCTGACCCACTATTTCTAGAAACTTGAAGAAAATGGGTTTTTGATTTTGTATTAGGGTTATTTTGAGTTTTCTTTTAGTTTTTGATTCATCACCTGGTTGAAATCTGGGTTGGGAGAGGATCATTCCTGCAAGTACTTGGGGAGACCATGTGATGCTGGGATCAAACCCAGGCCTCTTGCTTGCAAAGCCTGTGTTCAGCCTGTTGAGTTATCTCTTTGGCCCCTGTTGGTTTATTTTTTTTAGTGCTGTAATATGAAGATTGATTGATAACTGTGAAGAAGTCGCTAAAAATATAAACATTAAAATTTAAAATTGGGGCGGAGCGATAGCCCAGCGGGTAGGGCGTTTGCCTTGCACGCAGCCGGCCTGTGTCGGCCCGGGTTCGATTCCGGCATCCCATATGGTCCCCGAGCACCGCCAGGAGTAATTTCTGAGTGCAGAGCCAGGAGTAACCCCTGAGCATTGCCGGGTGTGACCCAAAAAGCAAAAAAAAAAAAAAAAAATTTAAATTTGGGGTTTTGTTCTTGTTTTGGGGCCATACCTGGCAGTGCTCAGAGCTTACTCCATTTGCAGTGCTGGGGATTGAATGGGATTGGCAGGCAATCCCAAAAGCCTCAAAGCAGGCACTGTAGCCATGCTCTAACTCTGTTTCATAAAGTATTTTTAATGGTGATCTATAATGAACTTTCTGAATTTTCACTCTATTTTGGGACACACCAGAGGTGTTTGAGAGCACAGTGCTGGAGATCAAATGTGCCCTTGTGTGAAACCTGTGCTCAGTCTTTGAGCCATCTGCCAGCCTCTGAGTTTCCTGATTTTAAGAGATACTTTTTTTTTTATGTTTTTAGAAACTTTATGCAATTTCTGGAATTCATATTAGTAACATATACAAACATATGAGCATTGTAATGGAGGTTTATCATCACTTATTTTTCAGTTTTGCATACAATCTAACAAATCTAAATAAGCCTAAATAACACAATAACTTATTTTTTATTTTTTTTTTATTTTTTTTTTTAATTTTTTTTTGATTTTTTTTTTTGATTTTTTTTTTTTTTAAACATTTTATTATACCACCGTGAGATATACAATTACAATGCTGTTCACGCTTGGGGGTTTCGGTCACACAGTGTTCCAGCACCCCACCCTTCACCAGTGCCCCCAGCCACCACCCATGTCCCCAATTCCCTCCCCCTCCCACATCCTGCCTAAATGGCAGGTTCTTTATCTCCTCTCCTCTCCCTCTCTCTCTCCTCCTTCTCCCACACATTGTACACTTCTAAGTGCACTACGTACACATAGAAGCCATCATTTGCATTTTTTTTGTCTGTATTTAATGCTCAGTTCTATGTTAGCATCAGAAATTTAGACATTTATTCACACATGTTCCCTTCTTAAGAGATACTTTTGCGTAGATAGTTAATGGATAAAAATTAATACAAGAGGCGCACATGCTGCCTGGGCACACATCTCCTGCGCCGCTATGCTGCAAGGACACTCATGCTGCCTGAGCCCATGTGGCCAAGCACATGTGGTGCCTGAGCACGTGTGTTGCCCGCATCTCCCCTCTTGAGATGTGTCCTCTTTCTTTTACTCGCGCTCTCCACCTTTGGAGCAGCCGGCATTCTCCCTTGAGCGCGTTACTCTCTCTTACTTTCTCTCCCCTTCCCTCTCCAAAAACCTCCTCAATAAAATCTATTTTACTTTACTGAAAAAAAAATTAATACAAGAGTAAGAGGGGGCCCGAGGTGATAGCCCAGTGGGTAGGGCGTTTGCCTTACATGCGGTCGGCCTGTGCCGGCCTGGGTTCAATCCCGGCATCCCTTATGGTTCCCTGAGCACCACCAGGAGTGATTCCTGAGTGCAGAGCCAGGAGAAGCCCCTGAGCATTGCGGGTGTGACCCAAAAAAGCAAAAAAAAAGGGGGCAAGAGTAATGCAGCAGTTAGTATAGAAGCAATTTGATTTTGATTCCTCACACCATGTGGTCTTCAAGCATTGCTCGGTGCAGCTCTGGTGGCCTCTGAGCCCTCGTGGCCCAGCTTGCAGGCTCCCAGCACTGCCAGGGTGACCCAGGTACCCCCTAGACCTACTGCAGGACCCAAGCAGCATCACATCCTCAGGTCATTACCCTGAATAGGTGAACTGACTGGCTGAGAATCGCGGGTGGGTCCCGAGACCTCCTGTGCTCTGTTTGGAGCCCCACCCTCCCAGTACCCCTGTAATATCAGGCTGAGATATAAACAATAGTAAAGTAACATAACATTTTATTGTAGCCCCTGCAGGAGTCTGTGGTGTTGTACTGGCACCTCCTGTAGGGACCGGAGCGAGTTCCAGGGCTGTTTTGTTCACTGTAGGATCTCCCCCACACTGTGCCACCGCCCCAGCTTGTACTCACATGGTCCTTCGAACAAGAACAACCTCAGGTGAGGAATGTTTATCTTACTGCAGTCTTCAGCATGTGTTTGCAGTGTGTGTCGCTATTGACTTCACAAGAAAGCTTCATAGACATCCTTTAATCTGTGTTGGGCTTCAGATTCTGTACTAATGAAATGGAGAGAGGTAACTTTTCTTCAAGGGTTATGTGGAATAAGTGAGGCAATAATTATTTTTTAACTTAAAATAGATGGTATTATAGCAGTGTAACATAAATGCGACTTCATGATGAAGCAGCTCTGCATATTTATGGTGCTTCATAGCTTTCATTGAGGGCTTATTTTAGTGCGGCTCCAGTAAGTATTTTGGAAATGAGTGCTAGTTGTCCTTGTCCTCTTAGAAAATCTTTATTTTACTTTTTAAAAATATACTTTGGTGTCCTCATATTTTCTCTTAATCCAACATACATACCAACTCTCCCTGTGTTCAGCTGATCATGAGGCGCTTGGGAGGGAAGCGGCTTCTAGCCCTGGCCCACCATCCCAACAGAGCCTCTTAAGAACCCAGAGAAACCCCACACCATGAGGGCAGTCATTTTCCACATCCGGACTCCACAACTCATCAGAGCTCCACCCAAGAGAAAAGCCGATCTCTCCCTATTGCTTTGCGGCAATGCAGTTCGTCAGTTAATGCATCAGAAGAGAGTCTACTACTGAGAGTATATCACCCGCACGGCAGAGCCTGGCAAGCTACCCGTGTCGTATTTGATATGCCAAAACCCAGTAACAATTATAGACCTAATTCCCATGACTTAAGGAATGGTCTGAGGCCCTTTGTGTTCCTGGAGCGAGCAGTTGCCCTTGGGCTACAGTAGCATGCAACAGGATGTATGGGGATGTTACTGGTGCCCGCTCGAGCAAATCGATGAACATTGGGAAGACAAGTGATACAAGTGACAAGTTGTTTGTTTGGGGAGTTGAATCTAGAATACATGTGCTTTATTTATTTATTTTTAAATTTTTATTATACCACTGTGAGGTATACAGTTACAAAGATGTTCATAATTGTGTCTCTGCCATACAGTGTCCAGCACCCAGCCCTCCACTAGTGCCCCATACCCACCACCAATATCCCTACACTCTCTCCCACCCACCCCAGCCTGCCCCTATAGCAGGTACTCTTTCTTTCTCTCTTTCTCTGTCTCTATCTCTCTCTGCATTTCTCTCTCTCTCTTCTCTTACACTCTGTGGCTTGCCCTACAGATATTTACAGTTTATGATGTAAGTCTCTATGTGTATATTCAATAATGAGTTCTAGCGTGACATTATAATTCCCGTTTCCATCACCTCTCCAGTTTGTTGCAACAACAATGATCATTACAGTGTATAAATGTGAAAGATCCTGGGAAGGACCTGGTCCTTACCTTCATCATTGTCTAAGCTTGCCACGTGGCTGCAGAACGGCCGCACCACCGCAGCTGTGGGTCTGGTCTGTCTGTCTCTCTCTTTTTTTTTTTTTTTTTTTTTTTTGCTTTTTTGGGTCACACCCGGTGATGCTCAGGGGTTACTCCTGGCTCTGCACTCAGGAATTACTCCTGGCGGTGCTCGGGAGACCATATGGTCTGTCTCTTGTCCAGCTTTTGCTGGTTGTGGTGGCTGTGGGCCCATAGCCACGCCCGCTGACATGTAGGTGGAGGGATGCGGGGAGGAGCCCCGATCCCGCTCCAAGTCCGGCCAGTGCTGCCACCTCCTACATGTCTGCTAACCCTAGGCGCTGTGTTGAACTTGGCTGGGGGCCGAGCCATTTACTGCCCTCAAAATTCCATGGGCTGCTCCATGTGGGTCGAGCGGGAATACATGTGCTTTACAGTGAGCCTCTTACCCAGCCCTGGTGTCCACTGATTTTGAAGTTTAATCGAATCTGTATGGTTACTCATGACTGCTCTAGAAAGTAGCAAAATGGAGTCAGTATGCTATGACTGCTTTAGAAAGTAGTGCTTCAGACACTGTGTAATACTGGATCTATACAGTAAATCCATTATTGTTCATAATGTCATTGTGGAACATTTAACCCCCCGAAAATCATTGGAAAGAAGGAAAAGTTGCTTGGATTTCATTGTAATGTAAGTACCCATAGATAATAAAAACAGAAATAGTGCGCTTTCCGTCACAGTGGTGACATTGGTGGTGGGAGATGTGCAGTAATGGAGGATGGGTGTGGGACATTTATAACTGAAACCCAGTGGTGAACAACCTTGTAATTGTATAGCTCACAGTGATTTGATAAAAAAAGAAAATTTTTTTTTTAAACAGCGTGTTACAAAGTGTAAGAGTAATAGATTTAGTGAGCTCCTGTGAAGTCATTGAGTTTTATAATAATGACTGTTGTGGAGTAAAAGCATTCATGTGATATATTTGTTGAACACAGACTAAAAAACTAGCTATGATAGTCTGTGAGTGCTCTAACTACGATATGACCAAATAGAAACAATTAAGATATAGGTGAAACATGTTTCTTTCTCCCAGCCCAGCTCTGAATTCACTTCGACAGTGTCCCTTGCTCCTCTTTTTGCAGTGGGCTCCAGTAGTTCCGGAGGGTCCCTGTGCTCTGCCAGTGGCCGTGTGTATGTGGGCTCCCGCCTGCGCCGTGCCTGGGGTCTTCTCCAGGAGCAGAGGCAGCTCCTGGTCTGAGATACATGCCTTATGGTGCTTCACCCCCAGCCTCGAGGGGCTCATCACCTTTGAAGCCCCGGAACTGCCCGAGGAGACACTCATGGAGGTAGGGAAGAGACTCTGACAATGTGTTACTGACAGCAATCAGGCTTCTAGGGATGGTGAAGGAAGAAAATACTGGGCTTTTCCCCTTTAACTTACTTTTCTTTTTTTGAACATTTCCACATCTTTTTATTTAACAAAATACATGACAAAGCACGTCTTCATATTCATTGGAGGTGGCTCAGTAAAGTGGGGAGCGAGGGAGGTAGTCTTGAGAGAGAATGCTTTCATCTCTGCGTGACCTGCCTTAGCTACCCGGAGAATGCGCCATTTGGGTCAGGATGGCTAAAGGCGGCCACAGGCACCACATGTATTGGTACTCACGTCCTGCCCGTCCGCTGAGGTGGTCGCCACACTGCCTGACTCACTTTTTCTGCACAGGGAAATGCCCCTGCACCAGACTGGAGCGAGGAATTGCTTTTTGCCGTCCTAACCTCGACACAGGTGTTCTGGGTTCATCACACTCTCACACAGAAACGTTTCAGGAGGTAAAATAGTGAGACGAGATAGTTTTTATTGAACAGTTTCCTTAGATGTGAGAGGAGAGGATAGGTATAGAGGCTCAAGGGAGAATACAGCTTCTTCAGAGTGGGGAAAGAGCACGCAAGCAGGCGGGGCGCAGAGATAACTGGCTGAGGGAGGGCACAGCTTGACAGAGCAGCCTCGCTGATTTTTTTTCCTATTTGGAAAACACTGTTGGTATATATTTAAAATAATGTTGACAAGGGTGTTCATAGAAAGCATTAATTTATAAGGAATGTCAGAGTTTGTTCTTTTTCTTTAACTGAAATTAATTTATCAATCCTTTCTATTTTCCAAAGACAAAAAAGTCTTTGTCATAAATGCCTATCTTCCTCCCCCAGCTTGCTTTTCTTAATAAGGTTTAAAAAGTAATAGACTTAGGCTTTATCTCAGGGGACAGAGAGATAGTCAGCAGGTATGGCCTGAGATACAGCAGGTAAAACCTGAAACCAGGTTCGATCCCTGGCACCTCTTATGGTCCCTGAGCCTTAGCAGGAATGATCCCCAAATGCAGAGGCAGAAATAAGCCTTGAGCCCTGCTGGGTGTGGCCCCAAAACAAAAGTAGTAAACATCCTGCCAGCTTAGTCACTGCCCCTGAAAAACGAATCTGATAAGCAGCGGGATGCTCTCATTTCTAGATTGGTATTGTCCTCCCTAAAAACCCAGCCCTATGAGAAATGCACGTTGTAACCTGAGGCTTGCTGAGCACAGCCTGAAGCAAAGCTAGGCTTTAGATTTCTGAGGAGAGCCAGTTGGGGTCACCTGACTGTGAGCGAGGACGCTGGACCTAAACGGAGCCTCGGTTCCGACAAGAGGGATAACATGGGCTGTTCTCAGATTAGAACCATCAACTCTTTAAACTACTAAAGAGAAATTACCTCTCTGTTCGTATCTCTAATAGTTCTGTTTTGGGTGATTGATAATTTAGTGTTTCTCATTAATTATTTTTCAAAACTTAAGTAATGGTCATGCAGCAATTTTAGCAGTAATCTTGAAAATCTGTGACCCCATCTTAGATCATTGGTTTGAGTTTTTCCATTTATAAATTATGTTCCAAAATATTTTTCAGGGCTAGAGTAGTAGTACAGTGTGTAGGGCACTTGCCTTGCACATGACTGACCTGGTTCCATTCCAGGCATGGGATATCGTATCACTCAGATCCCTGAGTGAAGCGCCAGGATTAGACTCTGAACACCACCAAGTGTAACCCATAAACAAAACCAAAAAGGTTCTGTTCAGTACACTGGAACGCATTGTTTAGGATACTGCTATAGTATCCTGAACGGAACAGAGACTTCCAAAACTTTCATGAAAGTCTGCTTTTTCATTGCTGTTGTTCCTGTTTTGACCGGGGAATCACACAACTGGCTGTTGTGCTCACACCTCTTGTTGCCACACTCATCATCACAGCCTCAGTACTCACCGATGGTTCTGATGCTCACGCACATGCTGGTTGTGGTGCTCACACACAGGGGTGGTTGTGGTGCTCACACACAGGGGTGGCTGCGGCCCACCCGGTTCAATTCCCGGCATCCCATATGGTTCCCAGAGCACAGTCAGGAGCTCGCCTGCAGGGGCTCACCTGTACTGGCCCATGTTCGATCCCCATGTTCGATCTCACTCAAGTGTTGGCAGGGTGGGTCAGTAGGTAGGTGGCGCTTCCTGGCCTCAGTGTTCACATACTGTGTAGTTTCAGTGCTCACTGAAGGGGCTCATATGAGGGGCTCATACTTCAGTTGCAGTGTGCCCATTCCTCATTGTCGCGAAACAGAATTACGCCAAGAGCAGAGCTGCCAGACACAAACAGCAGACCTGTCAGGACCTCGCTCAACGCAGGTGACAGCAGCAGGAACTTGAACTTACTGACTCTGAGCCACAGAGCTACCTCCTAAGCCCCTGGTTCTTTGTGGGGAGTCTCCGAGACAGTGCTCAGGGTGCCCAGGGCCCACTCCTGGCAACGGACTGGTGGCTAAGTTCAAGGTCTAGGATGTGATCTACTCGGGCTGCACATAGCCAGGGACCACCAGGGTCATCCCAGCGATGTTTATGGGGGTGGGGCTCAGGCCACACCAGTGTGATTAAGGCCTTCAGCGTGGTTGGCTCAACTCATGCTTGGCCGGCACCTGAACTGCTCCACTAGCTTCTAGTTTCCTGTTTGGGGGGCCAGATTTGGCAATGCCCAAGAGGCATTGGGTGACTGCTCCCAACTTAGAGCCTGGGGGCTGCACTGGGTGGCACGTGGGGAATCATGTGGTGTAGGGGCCGGTCCTGGGACTGCAGCGTGTGAGCTTGTGCAGCCCTTAGAGCTTTTCCCTGCCCCCCTTCCCTTAACCATAAAAAAGTGAGAAGTTTGACTTACTTGAAATTTCAAAATATGGGACCAGAGCGATAGCACAGCGGGTAGGGCATTTGCCTTGCATGCGGCCCACCGGGTTCAATTCCGGCATCCCATATGGTTCCCAGAGCACAGTCAGGAGTAATTCCTGAGTGCAGAGCCAGGAGTAACCCCTGCATGTCGCAGAGTGTGACTCAAAAGCGGAAAAGAAAAAAAAGATGGGCTCACTTCTGGCTGGGTGATGCTGGGGGAGCCACATAGTCACGTGCAGTGTGAGGACTGAGGCTGGGTCTGTTCCGTGCAGGCAGCACCTTAACCCCGGCCTGTCTCTTTGGGTCACAAAAAGTCAATTTTAATAATACATACTGAGGGCCAGAGCGATAGCTCAGCGGGTAGGGCGTTTGCCTTTCACGTGGCTCGCCTGTACTGGCCCATGTTCGATCCCTGGCATCCCATATGGTCCCCCAAGCACCGCCAGGTGTAATTCCTGAGTGCAGAGCCAGGAGTAACCCCTGAGCATTGCCGGGTATGACCCCCCAAAAAAAAAAAGAAAAAAAAATACACACTGATAACTGCACTCTCTTTAATCAAAAAGAGAAATTCAGAGCTTTGTTGGGAGGAATTACTGTTAGCTGGAAATTCTTCGGGAATTAAAATAAAATGTCTCCAAAATTTAAATAGAATTCATTAGCTCCCAAGAAGTGTGGTTTTGTGTACAGAACAGCTTGATACCAGTTTTGTCATGGCTCTGACATATGTATATTGACTTCACTTGTCACTTGTCTTACCGTTGTTCATCGATTTGCTTTGGTAGGCGCCAGTAACGTCTCCATTCGTTGGGAATGAGGTCCATTATTGTTACTATTTTTGGCATACCGAATACACCATGGATAGCTTTTGAGGCTCTGCTGCGGCTCTGGATTTATCCCAGGGGGCCCAGTCTGCTGTCAGGCTAGAAGCATTTTCATCTCCTTCCTTTTCTCCTCCTCAGTGGAAAGGGTAATTTTTAACAGGAAGGTCTTCAGGTCCATTGAGTACTGGAGGAGGGCAGTGGGGTTCATGAAACGGTCCAGGATGGAGTTTATGTATATTGACTTAATCATTCAGAATTTCATTATGAGAACAGTGACCTAATTCTTTGGAGGCTAGTTCTATGGGTATTTGCATGTCTGCCCATAGCGTATCTACATTTGGTTTCATTTGAGTTTATTTTTTCTCACTACTTTTCCAGAATATAAAGACTGTCATCTTTTTTGTTGAGTCATTTTGATATGTCCAAGCGTAGAAAAGTATTAGTGTTTATAAAACTAAGTCCATGACAGTAACCATAAACCATAAAAATCAGAGAAACCATGACCATTACAAAAATGATGGTTTTATATATGGTCCCTGGAGCACCGCCAGGAGTAATTCCTGAGTGCAGAGCCAGGGAGAAACCCCTGAGCATTGCCGGGTGTGACCCAAAAAGAAAAAAAAAGGATGGTTTTAGGGGCCAGAGGGATAGCACAGTGGGACAGGCGTTTGACTTGCACAGGACCTACTCAGGTTCCATCCCCGACATCCCATATGGGCCCCGAGCACCGCCAGGAGTAACCCCTGAGCATCGCTGGGTGTTACCCAAAAGGAAAAAGTTAAAAAAAAAAAAGGGTTTTATACAGAAATACTTGTGCGGTTGTGCTTCCCGGGGTCTCTGAGCCAGGTTGTCATTGCTGCAGCGAGAGCACACGGACACCTTGCGGCACCTGAGCGTGATGCTGCTGTTCACCGAGTGCGTGCTGGACCTCACCGCTGTGCGTGGCGGCAACCCCGGAGCTCAGCTTCGTCTGCCGTGTCTGTTTACCCGATTCAGGAGAGCGTGATCGTGGACCGGATCAGCCAGCTGAGCAAAGACTGGGGGTTGGTGCCTTCTTTGTCGTTCTCTAACAGCTTCTTAATACTTTCTGTAGCCTTTGTCTGAGTTGGAAACCTTGCCGTCCACTGACGGTCTTATTTCATGATGAAATTCCAAAGGCTTCCAACCCTGTGAGCTGTCTCCCTGCACACCACCTCTGCCCCCATGCCCCTCACCCATACCACTGTTGTTTTCTTCCCAGTGCTGGGGATGGATCCCAAGGCATTGGCCATGCAAGACTTGCACTGTGCTGCTACATGTTGACTTGGCGTCTGGGCTGGGGGTTATAGAGGAATGGAGAGATGCTGGCATGTAGGAGGCCCAGATCTGACCCCAGCAGCACTTGGTATAGCCCTTGAGACACCCACGTACTGCCAAGGTAGCCTGATGGCCCCAGCATTGTGGGGTGTGAGAAATACCACATCACTGGATTTAAACATTGGCCCATCCAGGCTGCACAGCAAGGCCAAGTATCATTGGGAGTGAGCTCCAGGGCTCCTGAATTCTGCTTGGAAAGCCCTATCCAGAAAAACAAGTGACACTGTTTCTTGATGAACTTTATCTGCTGGAGTATTTGTGCATTAAAGAATATGAAAGAGAATGGCACTTAAAAGGCTATTTCCTTCCTGCTTTCTTCCTACTTCCCTCCCCACCTCTGCCTTTTATTTATTCATTCATTCACTTATTTATTTATTTGTTTGTTTATTTTTGCATCCAGGGCCTACTCCTGGTTCTGTGCTCAGGGATCATTCCTGGTGGCCTTGGGGGAAGAATATGGGATGCTGGGGATTGAACCTGGGTTGACTTTGCTTATTGTACTATCACTCTGGACCCTTAAAAGGACCCTTAAAAGCAATCTCTGTAGTCCATTTATCATTATCTGATCATTTCAGTGGTAGCCTGATGTATAGAAATTCTGCCATGTTGGGTCACAAGGTAATAATTCTGCTTGCTCTCCTGGGCGCGGTCGAGTGGAGCAGCTGGTGTTATACATGAAGCGGCACAGCTGCTGGCAGCATCTCTGCATCTCGCCAAAGCCCAGATCAAGTCTGGGAAACTGAGTCCGTCCACGGCTGTGAAACAAGGTATGGGTGAAGTGGGACAGTATTCACAACAGGACTCCTGGAGTGCGTGGGCTGTCTCTCCCATTGTACTGGAAAATATGTTTTTGATGAGGAATCTGTTACTAAATATTTTTTGAAAAAAAATTATTAAGGTGCCATAATTTACCGTTACTTATAGTTGAGTTTCAAGCTTACGATGTAATTAAGCATTCTCTGTGGGGTGGGGCGGTGAGGCCACACCTGGCCGTGCTCAGACTTATTTTCTGGCTCTACGCTCTGGAATTCTCCTGGTGGGGCTTGGGGGACCTTTTGGGGTACCAGGGATTGAACCTGAGCTGACCGTGCACAAGGCAAGCACCCTACCCACTATACTCTTTCTCTAGCCCCTCTCCTTAAATATTCTAAGTGTGTATTCTTGGAAAATGCTGTAGTTTTTCTTTTTCCAGTTAATTGACTCATAGTGCTTTATTATCTCTAAATTTCTCATTTTGCTGCTTTGGGCCCACACACAAATGGTTCTAGAGGCTACTTCTACATTGGTGCTGCCCAGGCTATACCTGGTGGATGGTATTTGGGGGAGACATGTGGTTACAGAGATCAAGGCCTGGTCTCTATATGTGCTAGTCATGTGTTTACCCAGTGAGCAATCTGGCTAGTCCACTTATCATTATCTGATCAGCAGTAAAGGTGCTTATAATTGTGACCTTTTTTTGCAAGAAAAATTAAAATTAATTTATATCTCAACTTCTTTTAGTTGTCAAAAATCTGAACAGAAGATATAAATTCTGCATCACCATGTGCAAGAAGCTTACAGAAAAGCTGAATCGCTTCTTCTCTGACAAGCAGAGGTTTATTGATGAAATCAACAGTGTAACTGCCGAGAAGCTCATCTATAATTGTGCTGTAGAAATGGTAAATCCTCAGGTTTCCTGTTGCTTGGTGCCAGTGATCTCTTAAGAGTATCTATTTGATTGAAAATCCATTTGCCAATTTGTGTTTTGGAGGGCCCTAATAGTTCTTGAGGGTCGGGGGTCACTCCAAATAGGGCCTTTCAGTTTTTGTGGTGCTAGGAGCCACCAGAGCTTCCCACACAGTACTCAGGAATTCCCAGGACTACACCTGCAAGTCCTTGGGAGACTGTGGTCTGGGGATTGGACTTGAGACCTTGTGCTTGGGAGGCGGCATGTGTTCATCCCTAGAGCTATCTGCTTAACCTCTCTTTATTGGTCTCTGATTCCTTCCCAAGGGAAAAAATAGCAGTCATCCCCCTTCCTCCCAAAATCTGCCTTAAGAGGACAAAAAGAAAATATCCCCCAGTATCACCTAAGACTACCGACACTAACCTTCCCACAGATCTTTCCAGAACATCCTGGATTGGAGGCATGATACCACCCACTTTGGGAGATACTGGTCTAAATTTTTTTGCTTTTGGCTGGTCTCTGTACCATAGCATATGGGGAATGACACTGGGCTTTAAAATGCCTTTTGAAAATGTTGTCCAGCGTTTTGAACTACCTGCCGAGGGGGTGGGGGGGAGAGAGAGAGAGAGAGAGAGAGAGAGAGAGAGAGAGAGAGAGAGAGAATGAGAGAGAGAATAAAGAACCTGCCATAGAGACAGGCTAGGGGAGGAGGGAGGGAATTGGGGACATTGGTGATTGGAAGAGTGCATGCATTTATTTGCCCTAACTATTGACATGAATAGTAGGCATTATATCTCACTGTACTGAACTAAAATGTTATATGACATCTGTTTTCTGTGATGCCAAGTGTTAAAACTGGGCCCTCACAATGTACAGCTGGCTAGCTAACTAGCTAACTAAATAGATCAATTGATCAAGGGCCACACCTGGCAGTGCTCAGGGCTAAGCTTGGCTCAGTGCTGAGAAGTGACCCAATGCTTAGAGGATAAAATATTGTGCTGGTGATTTAAACGGGATGGGCTGGGGCAAGGCCTGGGCCTTGCCTCCTGTACAGCCAAAAAAAAAATTTTTTTTTAAACAATTCTTGTTAGAACAAATGTCCTGCTGCTAGCACTGAACAAATGAAAAAGAGGCTCACCTGATGCTCCTTTTTCCTAATAAGCCTATAACATTAGTGAGCTCCCCTTTGATGACTGCTTAAGACTAAATGATCTGTATCTTAGTATGATCACATTATGAGTGGCTTTAATGTGTCTTCTGAAAGAAAGAAGATAGTAACAAATTAGGATGCAGAGTTACTGGAAGTATTGGCATTCAGTGATTTAATCTGCGGGGCTGACTCCAACTCCTCCTTAAAGGAGTCTGAATAATACTTTCATCCCATGTTTTTAGAAAGTTCCCACCCACCTTCCCCATTGCTTTACTTCTTTAACTAGTAACCAAAGCATCACCTCCTGGAGGCGGTTCCTGATGTTTTCTTCTTTCTTCAGTGGGTTACATGCACCTCGTAAGAACTCTACACCATCTCGGGCTTCCTCCTTTCGTCCACATACCCTTGGAATTAGAATGGCGTGTTCCCAAGGCCTTTGTCTCTCTCTGAACTGGGGCCTTTTCTTTTGTTGTTTGTGCTGTGCCAGGCACTATGAGGTGCTCAGTCAGTATCTCCATGGTTCAGTGATTACATCTGAAAATTCTCCAGCTAGGGAAAAAAGCTGATGAGCTGTTTTTAAGGTCATATGATTAGTTTGTTGTTACAGTATCTACTTGAACAAAATGCCAGGTTACTTTAATATGAAAGTGTATGTTTAAAATAAGCTTTTTAGTGAAGCCATAAATGATTTTCTTTACAAGCACAAAGTTTTTTTAATTAAATCTAAATATAAGAAGGCTATATTTGATTGCATAATTTTATTATGAAACTCCTTAATACTGTTCATTGGATGAATCTTTATTTTTATGATTACATAGATTGCTTTATTCCATCAACATTTGTTAATTTTAGGTAGATTACGTTTGAAGTTTCAGTGCTCAAATGGATTTTTTATTTTCTTGGCAAAGTTGAGAACCCTCTGGGTTTTTGTTTGTTGTTTTAATATAACTATCCAGGTTCAGTCTGCAGCCCTCGATGAGATGTTTCAGCAGACCGAAGATATTGTGTATCGCTACCACAAGGCAGCCCTTCTTTTGGAAGGCCTAACTAAGATTCTCCAGGACCCTGCAGACATTGAAAATGTACATAAATGTAAGTTGATTTGAAAAATAGTGTGCTTATCAATTACGATTAAGGTGTCTCCTATCGGTATATTAAGCAGAGCTTAGGGTTTTGAATCGTGACTTTCTGAACCTTAGGTTCAGCATTTGTCCTTTTCTCTAGTCCCAGTTATGGCGCCAGAGCTCTGGTACAATGTGTAGGGCACTTGCCTTGCACACTGCTGAGCTGGGCTCAATCCCCAACACCCTACGTGGTTCCCCAAGTCCCGCCAGGAGTAAACCCCCGAGCACCACCAGTGTGGCCCCCAAACCCAGATAAAATAAGAATGAAATAAAGTATGGGGGAAACAGTGCCTTCTTTGTCTATTTGTGATCATTACTGTTTGTAGTTATAAAGTAGCACCATGGAGAGAGAATGTTGTTAAGAATATTATCAAGATGATGTTAACACTAATCAAATCAAGCCCAGAGATCTGTTTTATGAGTTGGTAGCCCCCTTTGTGAATAGCCAAAGGGGATGACAATCCTGAAATGCATGCTGGTGGTTAAGACCAGCTCCTTGGTGGAGGGGAGTGGTGGGTGCAGCAGGGGACAGTGCTCGAGAGGGACAGACTCGGGCCGGGCTCTAGAGGCAGGGGATTGAAATCAGGCTCCTGTGAGCAGTGTGTGTGCTTCAACCCTTGAGCATCTTGCTGACCCGAAGATGGTGTTTTTCACTTACCGTGCTAATAAGTATTACCACTGTGCAGCACAAAACTTCTTTAGTTTCTATCTAAACAGTTAATATGCCAGAAGAAGAAAAGTGTTGACTTTGACCCAAAGATAAAACAAGGAGAGGATGTAGTTAAGAGTTAATGATATTTGTCATCTCTTACTGGTTTTGAAAATGTTTCTATTAAATGAATTTGTTATTTTGTTTCTAGATAAATCTAGTATTGAAAGAAGACTGTCAGCCCTCTGCTACAGCGCCTCCTCAGCTATGTGAGCAGTGGGCATGTCCCAGGACCACTGTGGGGTGAGGAGAACCCACAAAGAGTGGAATCTGAAAAGGGTCTGTCACCCTATAGCCGGAAATGGCAGCTTTTTACCTGGTGACTACCAAAGAATAAGCTGTGATTTCAGAATGGAAAAATGACCCCCAACTACATATACTTGTAGGGAATCTGCCTTATTGGAGAAGTTGTCCTTCCCTTTTTCTTTGTAGAAGCCAAAACAAGACTTTTCCACTTGACTTCCAGCTTGAACTTGGTAAATATATGTATCTTAAGTCGTTCATAAGGACAGTTAAGAATGAAGCCAAGTAAGTGACTCCTTATATCACCAGAGCAATAGGTGAAGTTCCACATGTTTGTTGAAGGTTAAAAAAAAAAAGAAAACTGTCTCAGAAAACAAGACAAAAAAGAACAAAAAAGAAAAAAAGTTTATGTCTCGTTCAGGCCATTTGGGGTAAGTTTGTCTTAACTCTGAGTATACATCCTTAAGCAGCTCAGGAAGAAATAGCTTAAGAAGTGAAAGGTGACTCTTGGAAGAAATTGTGAAAATCTTCATTTGATCACATATGGACACATGTTAATCTTCCAGAATCTTTCATATTGCACTAATTTATTAAAAAAAAACTATTGAATTTTGCATCTTAAAACTAACTGAGGCACAATGGACTTGTTTCAAATATTTTACTTGATTACATACATAATATACTTTCCAGAATTCACATGTACTCTCTAGTGGACTTTTAAATGGTAAAAACTTGTGTTTATGTGAACCTTTGCATTTTTTAACCTATTCTTCTATACCTACATATTTTCTCAGTGGTATTTTGAGTTGCTTGTTTGCTTTTGGTTGCGTTTTTTATTGTGCATGCAGAATGTGCATTGATGCCTGTGACCTCTAGGTTTATTAAAGACTTAGGTTTATTTGGGCAGTATTAAAAATTTAATACCAATCAAGAGATACTCTCAAGAATTTTATTAGGGCCAAAACAAAGTTGGTGATAAAGGCTTGTTCGTGATGTGAAGTTTGTACATGAAAGTGAAAATGAAGTTTGTTCCCTTGTAGGAAAATGGGCAGCCCTCTAGCCTGTGGTGTATTTCCTGTTTATCCCGACAGTCCACCTAATAGCTGGTCACGGGGAATGCAGGCAGTTCTCACCCTCCTGAAATAGTTTCTTCCTTGTGTACTATGTGTTTTCTTTTACTTATCTGCTTGAATACTTGAATAAACCATTCTCCAGTTTTATTTTTTTTAAATTTTAATCCTTTTAGATACTAAAATCTGAACGCTGACAAATGACACAGAAACTTGTTGACTTTAATCTAATTTTAGTGTACTTATAAACACGAACAAAAAGTTTTGCTTTACTTTAACAAAATAATGTAATTTTTACCTTATTTATCTGTATGAAATTCCAGCAGTTAATTTGAACATTTATTTATATGATGTTTGTATTTTTAGGTCTTTAATACAGTGTTTCTACCTCTCATTTGTAACTGCATGCATTATTCTTGAAACTAGGTAAAACTCACCAAATTGTTATGTAATAATACCTTTTTTATTATTGCCTGTACAGATGTATATTAAGGTAAAATAAAACTGACAAAGTGTTTTTAGGGCGAAGTTGGGCCCATACTGCGTGACTTGTCAAGCCAGGTTCTTCCTCAGTTCAGTTTGTGGCATGACCCGTCAACAGCCTTTGTCCTGTCCCAGGGATTTAGATTCTGGTGACTCATGCAGGCAGCCAGGAATATAGATTGTCATGACGATTCCTACCATTTCTAGACAGGGTTTATAAGCACTGTTATTAGTGAATCTGTACTTTTTTATAATTTTTTTTCCTAATTTCACAGGGCAGTTTCACTTAAGTTCTCAGCATCTCCCGTTTTATCTCGGTTCACTGAGGGAATGAGTTCCTTGTGGCCCTCCTCCCCTTAACCCACCCCCCACCCCTTTACCTTCTTTAGATAGGACGAGACAGGTCGTTCACAGTGGGGAAGTGATTGGTCTGAAATCAAGTAACGCAGCAAGTGGTCATATAATACTTTGTGACTTCTACATTCATCTCTTTTCTCTCTCGTAATAAAAGTCTGTGGATGGTGTGTGTGAAACTGGACGTCTGACAGCAGAGAGTGACAAACTGTAAATTCATGGATTCTGATGATTCTTCGATTATCAAGGCCAATTGTTTTGAGAGATTTTTGCCTTGATTACAGCAATAATAAATAAATGCTTTATGTTTCTGTGCATATTTTTTAATTTTGTGTTGTTTGTTTCATACGATGGAAATGGTCCGGTCCCCTTGGTTTGACAGTTCTTGGGTTGGCACTCTCCTCAAGCCATAATCTACAGTTATTGTTCTTCTGTTAGTAGAGGAGTTATAGGTGGATTTGCTAATTGCTTATACCTGCTGAACTGGACTTGTGGTTCCTGTACTTACTTGCTCCTTCTCTAAAGGAATACCATAGTAGGCTTGATTTTTTTTTTTCCCTTCCTGGAGTTGAAGAGAAGAACTAAGAGTAGGGATTATTGTTAGGGCCTGAGTTGCCTTAGTATCCTCCACGGGTATTAAGAAGGTGGTAGAATTGAAGATTGTGCTTATGAAGTGATTGTTTCAAATACTTGAAAAAAATCCTTGAGTTATAGAAGTGATTTGAGCACAGGCCTTGAAAAAAGCTTCCTCTCGTTGTAGTTTCTTTAAGCAATGTTAAAATATCCTTTTAAATGATAAAGTTATTTCTTATTCTAAAATAAAACAAGGTTATATTACTCTGGAAAGCTTGCCTATTCACATTTTCCTATTGCTTGCCTATTCACATTTGTGGGGGTTGTTCTTTGTTTTTTTTTTTTTTTTTTTTTGTATTTGGGTTGTACCTGTACCTGGTGCAACCCAAATACAAAAAAAAACCTCCTGGATCTTTTACCAGAGAGGTCACTCCTGGTGGTGTTGGGGGCATCAAACCTGGGCCTTCCATATGCAGAGCATCGTTCCAGCACTTAGAGCTGTCTCCCTGGTCTCTACTGGCATATTTGTAAGGGAGTAGCTACTGTCATAGTCCCTGATGGCATCCCTTCAACTGGTAGTTGCATCTTAGTACCTGCTTTTAGATGGCTTTGGGGGTGATTTGGGGCTCCCCAACAAGATCAGGAAGCTGGTTCCCATCTACTAAAAGCCTGACGGTGGATGGATGGAACTCATGAGCTCAGCACAGTTTCCTAAAAGCTTTACTTCATCAAGTTCTGGTAATACAATCCAAAGTCAGGAGAACTCCAAATTTCCAATTCCTAGCCGGACCACACCACGTGCTTGGGTCGGGATCCTAAGCCAGGATTGCTGCTGCTGGACCCCGACGCATGTGCACCAGTCGGAGGTCAAACCTAAGATGGAAGAAAATGGATGCTGCTTCTTCCTCCTCGCATCTTTTTATCCCCAGAAGGCCACCAAGGGATTTTAGGCCAGCCCATCATGGGCTGGGCTTTCTAGGCATAAAGGCCAGATACCTTCTTCAAGAGCTCAGGGCCCAAAAGACAGTATACAAATGTAAATCTTCAGGTGAGCTCCTGGCCCAAGCTTAACAAATGCTAGTATGCCAGAGCTGACTTCCTGCCCTTGCAAAGTGCTGTGGGGAGGGGACAACGTCCCTGAACCAAAGAGCAGCTCAGGATTTAATTTATAAAGGGTAGCATAATATTTCATACCACGAATTGTGTGTGGAATGTGTGTGTGTGTGTATATATATATGTGTGTGTGTGTGTGTGTGTGTGTGTGTGTGTGTGTGTGTGTGTGTTTTTTTTTTTTTTTTTTTTTTTTTTTGCTTTTTTGGGTCACACCGGTGATGCTCAGGGGTTACTCCTGGCTCTGCACTCAGGAATTACTCCTGGCGTGGTGCTCAGGGACCATATGGGATGCGGGGATTGAACTCTGTCGGCACAGGCCTGCCGCGTGCAAGGCAAACGCCCTACCCGCTGGGCTGTCGCTCTGGCCCCACGAATGTATATTTTGCCATTGCCAGCATATGTCTAAACCTCCACTGAGGTCCAGAATCTGTCATAATATTGTTCACTTTGCCTTTAGTATTACAGAGTCACGTTTGTTTGCCCGAAGGCAAACTAGCATGTCTCTCTGACCTAGCAGGATTATTCCAAATGCCAAGTATCTCTTGGAAAAACTACAGGTAAGCAAGATTCTCTGGAGCTAATATATACTCATTGTATAAATACTCTGCTATAGAAAAAGTTATGGAATCAACCAATTCTGCTCACAATCTTGTGGTTTGCTCTGGAAATTCCTAAGGCAGAAAGCAGCTCTCATAGCCTCTGCTAAATGTTAGCGGAACCTGCGCCGGAAGCAAAGAGGGGGGAGACGGGTTCCTTCCCTGGCCAGTTTCTTCTAAGACCATCAAACACCCTCATGTTTGATGGTCCCACTGGCTGTGGTCCCACTGGCCGGGCTTGAAGTGGGGATTGGGGATTGAGGCCTCTCCTTCTTCCCTTCTTCCCCCGCCTCCAATGACCCAATGGGCGTGACTATGAGCTGCACAGATGCCATTCACACATGAACCAGGACTGATAGTAACTCCGGGGAAGAATCACCAGAGACACAACTACTACAGCTTCTTCCTGTGGCACGCTGTGAGCGGCTACTCGACATGTTAAAACCACCCAGTTGAGCATCAGGTCTATGCCAGGACCTTTCCCATATATATGTTGTAATGATCAGTGTTACAGCCAGCTATGAGAGCTAGTGTGGGATAGGGAATAGGTGAGGGGGGTAGCATTTGGTGGCAGTAGGGGTGCACTGGTGGTGGGACTGGTGTTGAACAGTGAATGCTGTGACAACTGTACTACAAAGAAATCTATAAATCACGGTGTTTGTTTTAGAAAAATTTGTTAGAAGCCTAGAGCTCATTAGGACGTGTCCTCCATCACATGGCCTGTAGGCTGTTTACTTTTGGGT
This sequence comes from Cryptotis parvus, assembly GCA_021461705.1. NCBI lineage: Eukaryota > Metazoa > Chordata > Mammalia > Eulipotyphla > Soricidae > Cryptotis > Cryptotis parvus. Next base: position 30,327 of record JAJIBD010012130.1, read on the forward strand.
CAGAATCACTCGTGGCAGACTCAGGAGACTGTGGTGCCAGGGATCCAACCCAGGTTAGCCGTGGGCAATGCAAGCGCCCTACCTGCTGGAATGTCTTTTTTTTTTTCCTTTTTGGGTCATATCCAGTGATGCTCAGGGGTTACTCCTGGCTCTGCACTCAGGAATTACTCCTGGCGGTGCTCGGGGAATATATGGGATGCTGGGATCTAACCGGGCCAGCACAGGCCGGCCACATGCAAGGCAAACGCCCTACCCGCTGGACTATCGCTCCGGGCCCCTCTCGTTTGTTCTTTTTATCAGATATGCGCTGCACTCTCCTAATCCCTTCCTTCCTTCCTTCCTTCCTTCCTTCCTTCCTTCCTTCCTTCCTTCCTTCCTTCCTTCCTTCCTTCCTTCCTTCCTTCCTTCCTTCCTTCCTTCCTTCCTTCCTTCCTTCCTTCCTTCCTTCCTTCCTTCCTTCCTTCCTTCCTTCCTTCCTTCCTTCCTTCCTGTCCGTCTGTCTGTCTTTCCCTTCCTTCCTTCCTGTCTGTCTGTATTTCCCTTCCTTTTCCTTCCTTCCTTCCTTCCTTCCTTCCCTTCCTTCCTTCCCTTCCTTCCCTTCCTCCCTTCCTTCCTTCCTTCCTTCCTTTCTTCCTGTCTTTCCCTTCCCTCCCTCCTTCCTTCCTTCCTTCCTTCCTTCCTTCCTTCCTTCCTTCCTTCCTTCCTGTCTTTCCTTCCTTCCTTCCTTCCTTCCTTCCTTCCTTCCTTCCTCCCTCCCTCCTCTCCCCTCCTCCCTCCCCTCCCTCCCCCTCCCTCCCTCCCTCCCTTTCTTCCTTTCTTCTGCTGTTTGGGTCACACCCAGCAATGTTCAGGGGTTCCTCCTGGCTCTGCACTCAGGAATTACTCCTGGCAGTGCTGGGGGACCATATGGGATGCCAGTGATTGAACCAGGGTTGGCTGCATGCAAGGCAAACGCTCTACCCACTGGACTATCGTTCTGGCCCTCCTTATCACTTCTTTGGGGCTATGAACCTTCTTTTTCACTGAAAATGTGCTAAAATAACTTTACAAGACAAGTTGATTTTGAACATAAATTTTTTATGAACTTGGCAACTAGAGAGCCAAAGAATGAGCAGAGGATATGAAAACTATGGGTATATTTATAAAATGGAGCTCATTATAAGAAGCAATTTATGGGCCGGAGTGATAGTTCAGTGGGTAGGGTGTTTGCCTTGCATGCGGCCATGCAGCTGACCTGGATTCGATCCCTGGCATCTACATGGTCCCCTGAGCACTGCCAGGAGTAATTCCTGAGTGCAGAGCCAGGAGGAACCCCCAAACATCATCTCCCAAAAAAATTTTTAAAGCAATTTATGGTAAAAATCATACTTTACATGGGCATAAAAATAGTGTTGTTCTGTTTGTTTGGGGGCATACCTGGTGATGGTCAGGGCTTACTCCTGTCTGCACTGAGGGATCACTCCTGTTGGAGCTCAGAACCGTATTGGGTGCCGAGGACTTAACCCTGACTCTGCAGGTGTAAGGAAAGCCCCCTGCCCATTGTACTATCCTGTTAGCCTTTAAATAATAAATATTTCAGGCTCTGAGGATCAAAAGCCGTCTTGCAAATAGTCATTTTGCTGCTACACTCCAAAATAGAGCCAAGACAAACAGTATGGCTGTGTACATAAATACAGCCATTAAAACTTTATGTACAGGGCCGGAGCCATAGCTTTGAGTGGGGCGTTTGCCTTGCATGCAGCCTACCTGGGTTCAATCCCTGGCATCCCATATGGTCCCCGAGCACCAGAAATAATTCCTGAGTGTAGAGCCAGGAGTAACCCCTGAGCATTGCCGGGTGTGACCCAAAAAATAAAAAAAAAAACCTTTATGTGCAAACAAAATAAGTTTAATTTTTTTTTTTTTTTTTTTTTGGGTCACACCCGCGATGCTCAGGGGTTACTCCTGGCTCTGCACTCAGGAATTACTCCTGGCAGTGCTCGGGGGCCATATGGGATGCCAGGGATTGAACCCGGCTGAGCAAGGCAAATGCCCTACCCGCTGGACTATCGCTCCGGCCCCAATTTGATTAATTTTCATGTGTCATGAAATACTTTTTTTTTTCAGGCATAAAAATGAAAGGCATTAAAGACCATTGTTAATTTGAAAGCTGGACTGGGGCTGGCCTGGCAGTACTCAGTGAGCCTCTGTGTGTTAGTACAGACATGCAGGATGCACAATAATGGTAGAGCTGCAGTGCCTCCTGGCGTGGGGACTTTCTTTGCCCACCAGTGGAACCCAACAGGACCAGTTGCTAATGGCGCTGTGTCAAAGCAGAGTACATGGCCACAGTTGTTTTCTTTATTTGAGTGGAGGGTTGTGGGGAGGCACACCCAGCGATGCTCAGGGATTACTCAAGAATTACTCCTGGCAATGCTCAGGAGACTGCGTGGAATGCTAGGGATCGAACCTGCATTAATTGCCTGCATGGCCATGCCTACTGTATTGTCGGCTTCAGGCCCAACAATTATACTTTAAAAAGAATTGTTAAACTATTAAATGCAAAGTTTGACCAGTCCTTAATTTTGAAAAAAAAACATTTAAAAAGCATTTGTTATTGACAAGTGAAATGTGCTCTACTTAATAGAGCTGTGATCTATTAACTCATCTATTAAGTCTGGGTAAGTCATCTAACCTTTAGGCTCAAGTCTCAGAGAAGATCAAAGAACCTTTTAAAATAATTTGTTGTGGGAAAAATGCTTTTGCACTTATCAAATGTTCAATAAATGGTAGTTTTTCTAAACATCAATAGTGGCTGCTCTCATTGCTGTGCTCTCCTGGCCAGTCACCCTGTCCTGACACTGCAGCCCTCAGTTCTTGCCATCTAACGTCTATCCACGGACGAATATCAGGGAACCTGTTCTTGCTCCCTCACCTCACCCCTCAGCAGGGCTGTGTGGTGTGTGGACTTTGTTTTGCAGTAAAGGGCTGATCCTTTATGAACTCTTGGGGCAAAGCCAGAGTGCAAACCTTAGGGCCTCATGTAGGATGCATGCTCTACTACTAAACG
>JAJIBD010012131.1:0-21693 GCA_021461705.1 Cryptotis parvus
AGCTTGATACCCACAATTTTGTGTGGGAACATGGAGAGTTCATTACTTACAGTGAATGAAAATGAAACGGGGGCGGGGGCTTCCTATATCCCTTGTTTGTAGGTACTGAGTGTGCCCCATATAAATGACCAGCTAAGGGAATGGCTGAGAAGTAAACAGTAGACTGACATTTCTGTAAGCCTGTCTCGGCAGGTTTTCTTTTACACAAAAAACACCCCAGTCTCAGGTCAGGAAACGTCAGCTGTGGCTCAGCACACACACACAATCTCCCCAACACCGCCACCCCCCTATGCATCCCGGCTGGAAATATAGGGGAGCTTGTTGAGCAGCCCTCGGGCTGGCAAATGCTTCCTGTCCCCACCAGCCAGCGCAGTGGCTAGCTAAGTGTCCAAGATTCCCGGGTTAGAAACACTCCCCAGGGTGCCATCTCCAAAGGGACTCGACTTCAACGCTGGACGCAGGCGGTTTAAGCACGCGCAGCCCAAGGAGAAGGAGCGAGCGGGCAGGAGGGTCAGGGTAGGGGGTGGGGAGGGAGTGGCAAGAAGAAAAGGCCGCAGGTAGGGGAAGGGCCCCCTACCCTCTCCCCATTCCCTCGGGTTGGGTTGAGAGAAACCCAGTCCTTTTGCAATGCTGATCCTCCGGGCACAATTTTTTTTTTAAAAAAATAGAGGCGATGCCAAACGGGGTGTACTGAAAGCTTTTTGACGGAAAGAAAGCGTCCAGCCAATGTATTAAAAAAGAATTTTTTTTTAATACATAAATAAGCCCAACACCAAACAGGATGCATCCCAGGCGAGGAGCCAAAGCTGGCTGCCCCCTCCGTGCCCCCCAAGAGAAAGTTCAGCAAGTCCAGGTCCCAGTGCCCTCTAGGGGGCGTCTCACCCAGCCGGGAGGTGCGCCGGGGGTGGGTGGCGGGTGGGAAACCCGCCCACGTGGGAAGGCCGGGCTGCATTTCCGCCCGGGACTGCGCTCCCCGCCTCCCGCCGCTGCGGGGCGCTGCCGGCCCGCGCCCACTAGGTGGCGCCTGCGTCCTAGCCGGGGCGCCTCCCCGGAGCCGGCGAGCGGCGGCCGAGCTGGGCGGCGGAGCCAACCTGCGCCCCTGGACTGCGGGGACCGGAGGGCAGCGCCGGCAGCCGAGGTAGGAGTCCCGCGTCCCGGGCGTTTCCCCTCGCCCCACCGCGCCCCTCGCTGGCGGAGGGGGGGGAGCGGGGCCGGCGCCGAGGCCTCGCGTGCGGGCTGCGGGGAGCGGCGGCGAAGTCGGAGCGGCCACACGTGCTGCTGCGTTGTGGGGGACCCGGGGGCCCCGCAGGCTCCGGGGCCGGGCCTAGGGGCAGCGCGGGGGAGCCCCAGGTCTCCGCGCGCTCGCCCACCGCCTCCCCGGGGAAGCAGGCCCAAGGCGAGTCGTCCCGGAGTCCGGACTTGCGAGACTTCTGCGCGTGGCAGCCGAGGGCGGAGAGAAGCGAAGCTCCAGGGCTCAAACTTGGCCGCGCATTGGAACCGCTTTGGGCCGGGGGTGCCGGGGAAGACGTGCCGATGCCTCGGCTCCAGCCCCGGAGACTCGGGGTCGGGACGTGGGCAGCGGGATCTTACTTAGGAAGGTTTCCCGGAGAGTCCACCTAGCTGGCGGCCAAGTTTGAGGACCCTGTGGTCTAGGGCGTGTGTAGTGAGCCCGAGGTGGCTGGTCACGGGCCGAGGCTGATTCTTTCTTCTGCCTGGCTTCCCTGCGCCTCCCTTCGCTTCCCTTTCTCCTGCCTTCCTCGGTGCCTTCTGAACCGTCCGTCTCTGCTGAGTTGTCAAATCCAGGGATGACAAGCCCAGTCTGTGTTCCTGTGGGTTCTGAACGCGCTGAACCCCGTGGGTCGGGCAGGGTACTGACTTGGGAAGCCGGCTGGGGAGTGGGGGCTCCTCTTTAACCCCGGTCCCACCGAGTTCCCCTTCTCCCATAAGCTGCCCTTATCTCTTTGGTTAGTGTAGTTGAGCACAATGGAGGAAGCGCCCTTGTAACTGGTTTTTTAAAGAAAAAAGACATTGAGGACTGAGAGACAGTACAGCAGGCTAGGAACATGCCTTGCAGGCTGCAGCCCTGCTATTGATCCCCAGTATACGCTATGGTCCCTGAGCTAGGGAGGGAGGGAAGAAGGAAGGGAAGGAGGGAGGGAGGAGGGAGAGGAGGGGAGGGAGGAAGGAAGAAGGGAAGGGAGGAAGGAGGGATGGAAGGAGAGAGAGGGAGGAAGGAAGAGGAAGGAAGGAAGGAAGGAGGAATGGAAGGAAGGAAGGATGGAAGGAAGGAAGGATGGATGGAAGGAAGGAAGGATGGATGGAAGGAAGGATGGAAGGAAGGAAGGAAGGATGGAAGGATAGAAAAAATGGAAGGAAGGAAGGATGGATGGAAGGAAGGAAGGATGGAAGGAAGAAAGGAAGGAAGGTTGGAAGGAAGGATAGAAAAATGGAAGGAAGGAAGGATGGATGGAAGGAAGGATGGAAGGAAGGAAGGAAGGAAGGAAGATTGGAAGGAAGGAAGAAGAATGAAAGGAAGGAAGGATGGAAGGATGGAAGGAAGGAAGGAAGGAAGGAAGGAAGGATGGAAGGAAGGATGGAAGGAAGGAAGGAAGGAAGGATGGAAGGAAGGAAGGATGGAAGGAAGGAAGAATGGAAGGAAGGAAGGAAGGAAGGATGGAAGGAAGGAAGGAAGGAAGGAAGGAAGGAAGGAAGGAAGGAAGGAAGGAAGGAAGGAAGGAAGGAAGGAAGGAAGGAAGGAAGTTGATCTCGTTTTACACGTCTGCAGAATGGGTCTGAGAGAACAAGCACCGTAGGTTTGACCTGGGAGTGATTCTCCGTGAAAGGTGCTGCTTACGGAGAACATCCCTGAGTCAGAGCCTGCTGAGTGCTTTCTGGGCATTAGCACGTCCTCAACTGTCCACCGGATCCCAGCAGGCGATACCTAGCCACCCCCATTGGCGACTGAGGGTGGCCTGTCCTGAAGAAGCCCAGGAACTTGCTCCTTGTCGTTTTGTCTTGACTGAGGCAGTGAGGCTGGAGGGGCGTGAGCAAGGCCCAGGGTGGAACTCCCACACCACGAGACACTCTCCCCCCACCCCCACCCACCCCGCCCCAGCTGCAGGTGTCCGTCTGGTGGCACCTGAGTCCCTGCAGCCCCCTTAGCATGGCTGGGCCCAAGTGTTCTCATCCCGGGGGCCTAGCGCAGAGTCCCTGGCCAGGTATCTATCACCAGGAGAGGGCCTGGCGCCCTTCCCTCCCCCCCAAATGTTCCTCGAGTTAGTAAGGGACCGGGGACTTGGCAAAGTGGGCTTGGGCATATGCCAGGCATGCAGGAGTCCTGGGTTTGACCCTGGCACCGCGCCCACCCCATTCTGCCACTGTCTTTGTGCACTCAGCAGAGAGTAGCCCCTGAGCACCACTGGCCGTGGCCCCAAACCAAGAATTTGAAGAAACAAAATTGGACAATTCTGCGTTAAATAAACAACTACATAAGAAGCAGTTTCTCTGTTGGGCCGGGCAGTGTGCTTCCGGAGTTGATGGGATGGAGTTGATGCGATGGCTAGAGCTGATGGAGGAGGGAGCTGAGAGAAGGAGGAGCCACCAGTCTCTGGCTGTGACCTCGGACTCACTGCAGACGCTTGCCTCACTGAGTGCCTCTAAGTGCCAGGCAGATCTGCGGGTGCCCAGGAGAGAGGAGAGTGAGACCAGGTCAGCCCTGAACGCCCCACGTGCCAGTGGGTGAGAGACACCGGAAGAAGGCAGCCAGCAGGGCCATTATTTGCTGAGTCTGGCTGTGGAGTACTTGCCTGCTCACCCAGATTTACTGGTAACCCCCAGACAGGAAGGCAAAGCATCCCCTGGGGGAGGAAAGTAGCCCCACAGCACTTTCGCCTTTTTGTAAAACAATACCATGGATATTCCTCAAAAACCCAGCAATTGAGCTTCCTTAAGACCCAGCTATTCCACTCCCGGGAATATACCCCCAAGGGCTCAAAAACACAATGCGGGAAAGACCTGTGCACTTTGCAACGCTATTCACTGTGGCTGAAATCTGGAAACACCCTCCTGTGGTGGACCGGAACCCCCACCCCACACCCCTCCCGCCTGGTGCTCTTCAGTGTCATCAATTTGTGCTTTTTGTTGCTTTTTTTTCTTTTTTCTTTTTTTTGGGTCACACCCAGCAATGCTTAGGGTTCCTCTTGGCTCTACACTCAGGAATTACTCCTTGCCGTGCTGAGGGGACCATAGGTAACACAATGGGATGCCGGGAATGGAACCCAGGTTGGCTGTGTCCAAGGCAAACACCTTCTCCACTGTGCTATCGCTCAACCCCTTTTGCTTGCTTTTTGTTTCTGATTTCACTATTTAGAATGTTGCTCCCCAGGCAGGGAGACATTGAAGGGTTTGGCGCCATATTTTGCCTGAGGGAGCCCCGACTATTATGAGCCAAACTGGTAGTCAGTACCTGAGCACAGCTGGGTGTCGCCAAAAAAAAAGCAAATGAAGAAATAAATAAATAAAATATCAGGAGAATAAAATTACAGGATGGAGAGATAGTTCGGGGATTAAGGTGCACACCCCGTGCGCAGCCAGCCCTGGTGGGATCCGCCCAGTACACAGCGGCTGATGGCTACAACCCTGGAGACCCCCAGCCCTGTCAGAGGTCCTGAAGCAGCACCGACCCAGCGAGCCCCTGCCAGCCCAGGGCCCCAGCAGCACCCTACAGCCTGATCGCACCCAGTTGGCTGTGACTCACCAGCAAGGCCCCAAGTTCCCAGGTAGAGATGGACGAAGAGACTAAAAATGAACTAATGACACACATAAAATGCAACAGACCCCTCCCCAGAGTCTGGCGAAGAGCACGGGAGAGCTGTGATGCTCCTTACCGACGAGGTGTATGTCTTAGAAATGGGTGTGTTTGTGTGGGTGGCAGTGACCGTGGCTGAATTCAATATGTGTACATTCCTGTATCTTAAACATGGTGTCCTTAGAAAGAAACACGGAAAACAAAGGTCAGTACGAATCTCTTGTGGGAAGTGTGGTGGCCAGAGGACCTTAGAAACCTGTTTCCTCCGAAGAGCAAGGGTTCAGCGTTTGCTAAATCTGGGCTGACTTTCAAGGACATAAATGGTGCGCATGCGCGTAAGACTCAGCTGAAAATAGACGTTCCCGCACGTGCATGGAAGAATCAGGCACTGAAGGGGCATGGAACAGAAGGACTCTGGGGCTGCTGAGATAGAACAGTGGGTAGGGCATTTGTCTTGGACGCGGCCAACCTGGGTTCAATCTCCGGCATCCTATATGGTCCCCCTGAGCATCGCCAGGAGTAATTCGTGAATGCAGAGCCAGAAGGAACCCCTGAATAAAACACCACACACATTGCTGGGTGTACGAACACCAACAGGGTTGGGGACAAGATGAGAAAAGTATTGGGGGCAGAATTATAAGCACACTGTTTGCAGGATCAGGACCTCAAGGACTGCGCGTCAAAGGCACAGCGGAGCAGTTACACAATAACGTGCTGCAGAAAGAGACCGGCCAGGTGGCAGTGTTTTTGTGGGCAGCTCTCGTTTCATCCGATTAGCACCGCAGCCCTGCAGGTTTAGCAGGATCACTTCCGCCTTTGACAAGTGACCAAACTGCCCTCTGCACTTTACTGCCCCCTCGCCCCCTTGCGCTGCTAAGAAGAAGCACCCCTAACTCCCATCTCTTTTAGAGTGTTGGTTGATTGGGACCCCACACCGAGTGGCGCTCAGGGGCCACTTCCAACTCAGGACTCAGGAGACTCTGCAGTTCCCAGCACCCAAACTCTTGCTGTGTGCAAAGCAGGTGCTCCGCCCATCCTTGACTCTCCTCTCCCGCCCCACTTCTGTCTTTATGTTGTACAGACACTTTCGAGAGTACTCAGTAGACTCAGTTTGCAAGTCCTCTGACCGAGGACTGTCAGAACCTGACCCTGGGCGGGAGGTTTGATAACGGTTTAGAGAGCAATCACTAATAAAGTGGCAGAAGCCATCAAGAAGAGAAGGTCTTAATGACTTTTCGATGGGCTAGTTCTTGTTTTATAGGAGGTATAATTGCCATATGCAGTTGCAGCTAGAACAAGGATTCCTTATTTGTACGTGCTGCAAAATGATCATCACCTCAGTAAGTCCGTCTGGCCGAGGACACATGCAGGGGTCAGGGTTGTGTGCCTTGCATTCGTAAGGACTTGAGTTCCGTCTCCTGCAGCACCTCGGGGACCTCTATGCCTGCAGCACCTCGGGGACCTCTATGCCTGCAGCACCTTTTGGGCCTAAGCAGTGCCACATTGCCAGGCTCAAGCCTGGAACTGCCCACTTCTTAAGCCAAGTGTCCCCAGCACTGGGAGGTCCTCAAATAATGGTATTCCTGAGATAGGGGCTAGAAGAATTACAGGGCACACCGCCGCCCAGCTCCCCATGTGGTCCTCTGAGTCTGGCCAGGAGTGATCCCTGAGCACAGAGCCAGGAGTAAGCCTTGGGTAGCTTACTGGGTGTGCCCCCAACAAAAAATTATTTCTGATCTAAAGATATCAACATCTTGCTAAAAGATTTCCAGATAGCTGCCTAAGGTGGACTGAGGGTGCTTGGCAAAGTGTCAACAAAGGGCATGTGAAAGTGGATCCAGAGTATTCCTAGATGTTGGGTCTGGCTCCACATACCCCCGCCCCCCAACCCCGTCCTGGGGGCATCCACGTGATAGCCTGCCTCTGGTCCCCAGAGGGATAAATGAACCCGAACGGGCCGGCAGACGCTTCCTGGGCGGGTCTCTGGGGAGAGAGAGACCTCTGTTCATTCAGCCCTACGAAGAGAAAGTTGCTTTAGACAGGATGCAAATGAATGAGTTAATGAGCTGTATTTCCACCAAACCGTGTTTAAAGACGCTGAAATGTGGGTCTTCAAGATGGATCACAAACTATTATTACTTTGGTTCTTCTCCCGCCCCCCCATATGAACTTAAAACCATTCTGGGCCAGGGGCCGGAGAGATAGCAGAGCATATGAAGTGCTTCCCTTGCACAGGGCTGACCCAGGTTTGAGCCCTGGCACTCCATATGGTCGTGTGGCCCCCAGACTAAAACCACCCTTGACTCATAGGCTGTATAAATGCTTCCGTAGCTTGCTGGGGGCCATGAGCGCAGGCTCAGCCAAGCATCTGGGATCTGAGGATCTGAGGGTCAGGAGGATTCTAAGGGACCATCAAGGGGAACATGTAGAGCCACAAGATAGTGCAGGAGTTACGGCATGACCCAGATATGGTCCCCTGAGCACTGCCGGGAGTGATCCCTGAGCTCAGAGCCAGGGAGAGAATCCTGAGAACCACTGGGTGTGACCTAGTAAACAAAAACACACCCAGACGAGTCTATCCCTGACCCACACATCTCCATCAACAATCAGCTTTTATCCATCCATCCATCCATCCATCCATCCATCCATCCATCCATCCATCTATCTCTCTCTCTGTCTCTATCTATCTATCTATCTATCTATCTATCTATCTATCTATCTATCTATCTATCTATCTATCTATCTATCTATCTATCTATCTATCTATCATCTATCTATCATCTATCATCTATCTATCTATCATCTATCTATCTATCATCTATCTATCTATCTATCATCTATCACTATCTATCTATCTATCTATCTATCTATCTATCTATCTATCACCTATCTATCTATCATCTATCTGTCTGTCTGTCTGTCTATCTATCTATCTATCTATATATCATCATCTATCCATCTATCATCTATCATCTATCTATCTACTGTCTATCTATCTATCCATCTATCTATCTATCTATCTATCTATCATCACATATCTATCTATCACATCTATCATCTATCTATCTATCATCTATCTATCTATCTATCTATCTATCTATCTATCTATCTATCTATCTATGGTTTGGGGCCACACCAGACTTACTCCTGCTTCTGCTCTCAGGAATCACTCATGGTGGGTTCAGGTGACCACCTGTGGTACTGGGGATCAAACCTGGGCCAGCTGCATGCAAGGCAAGTGCCCTACCATCTGTGCTATCACTCTGCCCATCTTCCATTTTTTAATTAATTATTTAATTTATTTATTTTTGCTTTTTTGGTGACACCTGAGTTTCGCTAGGTGTCACCACTGTATCACTGTCTCCGTTCATCTTGATTTGCTCGTCGAGCACCAGTAACATCTCCAGGTCATATGGAGATGTTACTGGTGCCCCCTCGAGCAAATCGAAGATGAACGGGAGACAGTGATACAGTGATACAGTGGTTGACACCTAAGCGAAACTCAGTGGTTGCTCCTGGCGGTGCTCATGGAACCATATGGGATGTCAGGGGATCAAACCTGGGTCAGCCATATGCAAGGCAAACGCCCTACCTGACCTACCTGACCTGGTGCTCCTGCACCTCTCCCATTTATTTTTAATTATTTAATTTTATATGTTTTGGTTTTCGGTTCACACGGCAGTGCTCAGGGCTTACTCCTGGCAGTCTGGGCGACAGTAGGTAGTGCTGGCACAGCTGCAGGCACGGCCAGAGCCCGTCCCACTGTATTATCGCTCCTGCCCTATTTTTTGGTTTTGTTTTTGGGGCCATGCCTGGAATCCCGAGGCTTTACTCCTAGCTCTGCTCTCAGAGATACTCCTGGCAAGCTCTGAGAACCACAGGAAGTGCTGGGGAATGGAACCCGGTCTGCTGCCTGCAAGGTAAGTGCCCTGCCTGCTCGACTAGCTCTCCTGCCCTCCCACCCATTTTTTGAAACAGGGGTCACTGCCAGTGATGCTAGTCATGGGGTGGGTGTCCTGACGGGGTGATGCTTGGGGCCACCAGGCTGATGATATTCAGGGGACCTTGGGGATTGCACTTGGCCTGATATGTCTATACCTGATGGTATTCCGGGACCTCGGAGATTGCACTTGGCTTGATCCATCCCCTACTCCTTGATCCAACTCCCGGCCCTCCCAGCCTTTTCTCCAGTGTCCTCATAAAATGGAACTTCCTCAGTGGTCAGCTCATTCTGTGGTCAGTCTAGAGTGTGCCAGGGTTGGGGTTTGTCCTCAAAGCATGTCACGGGACAAGGATTTGGGTGCAAAGAAAGGGATGCCAAGAATTGAGGAGAGAGATTGGGGAAGGCAGGAAGTCGGGAAGGACTTGTGAAGAGTGAGGTACCATAGGGCCAACGGGCTCCATCCTCCCAGACATCCCTGGAGAGGTTTGGGAAACACATGTCAGAAATGTTCACGAAACTGGAATATTTCTACCCCCTGCCCTCCCCCCACTCCTTACTGGTTGAGAGTTTTCCTGAACCCTCCTTTCGCCACCCCCTGGAACTTAAGCGTGCTGTTTGCCAAGATTTGTTTGCTGTTTGTTCCTCAAGAAGAGGTGGGCATTGCCACTGGAGAGCTGCTGCAGACAGCCTCTGCGGGCGCTGTCGAGTAAGGAGCATCTGACTTGGCTCCGTCTTGCTCCTCATTTCACGGGGCCTTGGGAGACAGTTTGGTGTGACATTGAGTGATGACGCTACCGAAAGAGACGTCTTGGGACTAGAGAAAGAGCACAGAGAGCAAGGCATGTGGCAGAGCCCAGTTCGATTCCCAGCCTCCCGGGAGTGATCCCTGAGTATAGAGCCAGGAATGAGCCCCAGCACCACTGGGTGTCCCCCCAAAAAAAAAAAAAAAAAAAACAACCAGTCGAAGATTCTGATTCCTCCTTTCTGTACTTTTTTTTCTTGCTTTTTTTGGGTCACACCCAGCAATGCTCAGGGGTTACTCCTGGCTCTGCACTCAGGAATTACTCCCAGCGGTGCTCGGGGACTGTATGGGATGCCGGGGATCGAACCCGGGCCAGCATGGGTATCGTGTTTGTCAGAAAAAAAATCATTAAATACCAACGTAGGGTAGTATGAGAATATAATAGTTTGTTTTGGGCCACACTTGGCAGTGCAAGGCGAGTGCCCTACCCATTGTATTTTCACTCTGGCTCCTGAGAATCTTTTTTTTTTTTTTTTTTTGCCTTTTGGGTTACACCCGACAATACTCAAGGGTTACTCCTGACTCTTCGCTCAGGAATTACTCCTGGTGGTACTCAGGGAACCATATGGGATGCCGGGATCGAACCTGGGTCAGCCACATGCAACGCAAATGCCCTACCCGCTGGACTATCTGTCCGGCCCCTGAGAATCTAATTTCTAAACCTCATACGGGGTCCAGAGCGATAGTCCAGCGGGTAGGGTACTTGGCTCGTATCGCGGCTGACACAGGTTTGATCATCGGCATCCCATATGGTCCCTGAGCACAGCCAGTTGTGCTCCCTTCCCCCAATTACAGATGAATCACTGTGGTGTGTGCAGACCGTATGGGATGCTGATGATTGAACCCGCGGTAAGGCAAGCGCCCTACCCACTGTACTTCTCTCTCCGGCCCCGAGGCCCTATGTTGTTCAGTGCAGGATTACACACCTTCTCACGAAAGAAAATGCTGAAGCTGCCGCTGCAGCCATGATAGTAGACACAGCGGTTTTCTGTAACAGTTCCTCCCTCTTTCTTGACTAGCTGGGAGAACAATCTTCCCTCTTTTCATTACTCAGAGGCCAAAGTGATAGTCCAGCGGGTAGGGCACTTGTTTGCTTTGCACATGGTTGGCCCTGGTTCGATCCCCAGCACCCCATTTGGTGTCCCCGACCCCCACTGAGCACCACCAGGAGTAATTCCTGAGTGCAGAGTCAGGAGTAACCCCTGAGCATCACCAGCTGTGGCCCAAAAAAAAAAAAACCCAAAAAAGCTTTCCATCACTCCAGTCCTTCAGCTCTGGCTGGCAGTGTGGCGGCCCTCGGGGCTCTCCTGCCCCTGCACAGAATGATTCCTCCTGCTGCTGCTTCTCTGTCCTATTCCTTGGCATTTCCCCCAGAACTGGACCTTCCTTCCTGTTCTCCCGTACCCAATATCACTTACAAAATTGGCTCGTTGTTGTTTTGGCATTTCTTTGCCGGCCTGTCACAACTCATTTTTGAGATCTTGACCGGGCCAAGGCTGGCTTGCTAGTGTCCAGAGGAACGGTGGTCACTCGGATAGCCACCCGCCTCCTCCTGCCCTGTGGGCCAGCACGACAGGGGCTAGCGGCTTGCAAGGGGCCAGCCAGGGATGGAGCGTCCTTTCTGCACGTGGAGCCCATCAGGCCGCCGGGGACTTATTAACCAAATTGACAGGAGCCTGGTGAGGAAACCAGACCACAAATATATTAAATCACAATGGGACAAGCTCTGCAAACCAGCGGGAAAACTTTATGTCAGCTTGTCAGCACATTCTTTCCTCTGTTGGAAAGGCCACATGGAAAGCAGATTCTGGGGAGAAGGCTTGTTCTTCATGGAATCAAAACAAGGGGGAGCAGATGAATGGTTCCAATAACCAGGAGAGTCTAAGCTGTCTGTGACCACCGAGGGATGCCAGGGTTCAGGATGGCAGTGCTGTTGGTCCGAGAGCCCTGCCTTTCCTTTGTTTTTGGTAGGGGTTCACATCCGGCAATGCTCAGCGGTTACTACTGTTCTTGTGGTTTTTGTGTTTGATTGTATATTTGTTTGGTGGCAACACTGGGCAGTGCTCAGGGGTTACTCCTCTCTGTGCACACAGGAGCCACTCCTGGCAGTGCTTGAATCCATGTGGGATGCCAAGTATTGGCACCCAGTTGGCCATATGCAAGGCAAACGCCCTGCCTGCTGTACTATGGCTCTGGCCTCTCCTGATTCTGCCCTCAGGAATCACTCCTGGAGTTGCTGGGGATAAAATTGGGTTGACCATTTGCAAGGCAAGCGCCTTGCCCATTGTACTAGCTCTCTGGCTTTGAGTCCCCCTATTTTTAGCACTAACAAATCTACTAGGATGCATTTATTCTAATTAATGGACAGATATTAATACATCATTAGGAATTGATTCAGATTTCCTTGGTATTTATCAGATATTCTTTTCCTATACCAGGATTCCATGTTTAGTTAGCAAGGTTTCCTAGACTCCTATTCTTGTGCTCATGGTAGGTCAAGCTAATCAATTACTGCTCCTTTGCTCTCCTACTTCCTGGACCCACCTGAAGATTCTTATCAGTGGAGAATTCCAGGAAGCTCTAGCTAGACCTCTACTCTAATTTTTTTTTTTTTTTTTTTTTGGGTCACACCCAGCAACACTCAAGGGTTTCTCCTGGCTCTGCACTCAGGAATCACTCCTGGCTGTGCTCAGGGGACCATATGGGACGCGGGGAGCGAACCCGGGCCGGCACAGGCCGGCCAAGGCAAGGCAAACGCCCTACCCTCTGGGCTATCGCTCCGGTCCCTAATTTTTTTTTTTTTTTTTTTTTGCTTTTTTGGGTCACACCCGGCAATGCTCAGGGGTTGCTCCTGGCTCTGCACTCAGGGAATCACTCCTGGCAGAGCTCAGGAGACCATATGGGATGCTGGGGATCAAACCTGGGCTGGCACAGGCTGGCTGCGGCAAGGCAAACGCCCTACCTGCTGGCCTATCGCTCCGCCCTCGACTCTAATTTTTAAGGAGTGTCCCAGTTTCCACTGCTCTGGACAATGTGGGGGAACAAAATAGAATCTCTTAGTCAAAATAGTCCTGCTCTGGGGCCGGAGAGATAGCGCAGCGGTAGGGGCGTTTGCATGCGGCCGGCCTGTGCCAGCCTGGGTTCGATCCCCGGCATCCCATATGGTCCCCGGCACTGCCAGGAGTAATTCCTGAGTGCAGAGCCAGGAGTAACCCCTGAGCATCGCCGGGTGTGACCCAAAAACAAAAAAAAAAAATAGTCCTGCTCTTCAGGACTCTTTTTGGTTTTTTTTGTTTTATTTTTTTGGGCCAAACTTGGCAATGTTTAGGTCACACCCAGAAATGCTCAGGTGTTACTCCTGGCTCTGCACCAGGAATTAAAGCACTGCTTGAGGACCCTCTGGGATGCCGGGGTGGAACCTGGGTTGACTGCATGCAAGGCAGACACCCTACCTGTTGTGTTATTGCACCGCCCCTGCTTAGGGATTACTCCTGGCTCTGCAGTCAGGAATTACTCCTATTGTTGCATGGGGGACCGTAAGGGATGCCGGGGATCAAACCTGGGTTGGCCACATGTTAGGCAAGCGCCCTACCCGCTGTACTGTCACTCTGACCTCAGGACTTTTTTCCCCCTGTGTTTTGAGTCCCTCACACATCACTATTTTTCTCTCCTTACCTGATATTTCTTCATCTTATGTTAATACAATTGACTCACCCCCTTTACCCCCCAGTCATTGTCAAACCTTGATACGATTTCCAGATCTTGTTCTTCCTGCCTTTCCAGAGGTACATCCTGTCCTCTCCTTACGAACTTTTGCAGACCAGTGGTCACAGACATTCTCTACGATGCTCATCCCTTGTTTGGGGTAAGGGTTCGGGAGAACTTGCCGTGTGCTCCCCAGGAGCAGATTCTGGCCACCAAAGAGCCTTTTGCTGGGGTTCCTACCCCAGCAGCTTTGTTTCTATAAAAAAAAATAATTCACAGCCTCACAATTTCAAACTGGTGGGGTTAAAGTAATAGTACGGAGGGTAGGGAGCTTGCCCTGTCCGGGGCCAGTCTGCATTTGATCCCCTGCACCATAGATGTTCCCTTTAGCACTGCCAGAGTAAGTCCTGAGGACAGCCAGGGCAAAAACCTAAACAAAACCCCAAGTTTGAACTGTTATTGCCATTATCATTTGGCTCTGCCTGGAACCTGGCTGGGCTGCTGGGGAGGGATGGGACAGAGAGGAAGTCTAAGGCACGTAATTCAAGAAAACCGAGAAATAGTACAGAAAGTTCTCATTTACCTCACACCCAGCTACCCCTATTTTTAGCCTTAACATATCTGCTATGGGCTGGAGCGACAGCACAGCGAGGAAGTCGTTTGTCTTACACAAAGGCAAACGGGGTCTATCCCCAGCATCCCATTTGGTTCCCTGAGCATTGTCAGGAGTAATCCCTGTGTGCAGAGCCAGGAGTAACCCGTGAGCATTGCTGGGTGTGACCCAAAAAGAAAAAAAAAAAACAACCAAAAAAACATATCTGCTATGGTGCATTTATTATGGTTAAAGTACAGACAAACTGCTTGTGTCATATTCGATATGCCAAATGCCAGTAACATTTATATTAGGTCATTCCCGTGACCTAATATAATGGTTTGAGGCTCTTTATGTTCCTGGAGCAAGCGGATGCCTTTGGGTTCTACTAGCATGAGACAGGACATATGGAGATATTACTGGTGCCCACTCTAGCACATAGATGATGAACGGGAAGATAGTGATAGATAGATAGTGATTTTATTATTTGCTTTTTGGGTCACACCCAGCGATACTCAGCGGTTATTCCTGGCTCTGCACTCAGGAATTACTCCCTAATAGTGCTCAGGGGACCATATGGGATGCCGGAGATCAAACAAGGATGGGCTGAGCTCAAGGCAAACGCCCTACCCGCTGTACTATCGCTCTGTCCCCAACATTATTAGGAGTTATAGTTCATAATTGGTGTATATTTTTTTTGGTTGGTGTTTACTAGTTGTTCTTTTCCTGTACCAGGATCCCACACTTAGCACATATTATCTGTCAGTATTTCTGGCATTATCTGGCAGTATTTCTTTGTTTCTGATAGTGTTGACAATCTGGTCCAGTTTATTTATTAATTTATTTATTTATTTATTTATTTATTATTGGGTTTTCTTTGGGGGTTATTTTGGACCACACCTGGTGATGCCCAATTAATTATTCCTAGCAGTGTTGGGGAGGGAATCATCAAACCCGGTTCAGCCACCTGCAAGGCAAATAAATGCCTTACCTACTGTATTGTTGTTCCAACCCCCCACCCTGGTCCAGTTTATTGTAAAATACCTCTCTGTTAGCATTGGTCTGCCATTTTTCTCCTGCAGTTATGGTTTTAGAGAGGAAGACCATAGGGGTCACTCCCATTTAATCACTTCATGTCCAGCACCGATCATGTGAACATTATCATCTAGTCCTCTGCTGCCTCTGACCTTGAGCCTCTGACTGAGGTCATCCTGGCCAGGGTCCTCCACCGTCCACTATTTCCCACTTTTCTGACTGCGCTCTGAGGAGTCCTGCAGCCCTGGCAGTCCACCCTCCTTGAGGGCAGATTATCTCTTTTATTTGGAATCCTTCTGCAGGGCATTGTCACCTCTTATCACTCATTTCCTGAATGTTTTTGTCATTGTTTGGGGACACTCCCGGAGATGCTGAAGGCCCAGGGCGACACCCAACAGTCCTTTTGTGTGTGTGCCGGGCACCACCGGAGATGAAATCCAGGACCCGGCAGGAACTCAGCAGATGCTCTGCCACTTGAGTCTTTGGAGTAGTGGACTCGTGGATTTTTCTGTTTCACTCTGAGCAGTATAATCCAGGAATCTTAGCGGTGTTGCTCAGCTCATTCCATCTTTAGGAAATGAGGCTTGTGTTTTACAGCTGACCATCCAGCCTTTCTCCTGTGTTCGAGTTCCAGAGGCGTGTCAGCCTGGGGTCAGACCCCAGATCCACTGCTCATCATGTGTGTGATCCGGCCAGGTGCTTCACCTCTGTAGTCTCAGCTGGAAGTGGAGTCAGTCGTGCTTCAGTACTGCCTTGAGTCACTGCTGAAGATGCACATGGTGAGGCCAGGTCGACCCTTTAGCCTGGCATTCAGCTCCCACGACAGCCGGCTTGGGGCAGACGCCCCTCTCACAGTGCCTCCCCGACCCCCGCCCCTGGTGCTCTCTCTTCCCCTCGTCTGCTTAGCCAGTGTGTTCTCCAGCTTGGCCCTGCCAGCCATGCCACTCTGCAGCCAAGCAGATCCCCCTCAAGCACCCTCCACCGCTTCACCTCATTCCTTCAGTGACCTCCATGCCCCGTGGCCAAGCGCGACGTCCCTCACCTGCTCTGGGCTGTCAGCGCACCTGCAGCAGCCATTGCCCTTCCGGCCCTGAGCGCCTTACACCCTCTGTGCACTCGTCTCTGCTGTCCGCCTGCACACCCCACGCTCCCTGCACTGGTCTGTGTCTTGTTTGCAGCTGCGGTCAGCTTTGACAAGGACATGAAGTAGAGGAAAGGACATATCCTAGGGGGACAGAAGGGGGTGACTGAGCCTAAATGGACATATGACCAGGGCAGAACTTCTCCGAGGTCAAGACACTGACCCTGCGGTACCTCCTTGCACATGGGCGTGCTGTGTGTTGAGGGAACATGTTCAGGAAAGCCTGGTGAGGTGGCTCAACGGGTAGGGCACATGCCCAGCACAGGCAGAGCCGGAATTTAATGCCCACCACTGTACAGACTCCAGAGCAGCCACTGAGTGTGGCCCTGATGACTTCGGAACATCGCCGTGCCCAGGGAGAGGCTGAATTCTGCTGGACACGGTGCCAGGCCCCCTCTGTCCTCAGCACTGCTGGGGTGGTCCCCATTTAAAGAAAACGCTGGGGCTGGAGCGATAGCCCAGCGGGTAGGGGCGTTGCCTTGCATGCGGCCGGCCCATGCCGGCCTGGGTTCGATCCCGGCATCCCATATGGTCCCCACGAGCATCGCCAGGTGTAATTCCTGAGTGCAGAGCCAGGAGTAACCCCTGGGCATCGCCGGGTGTGACCCAAAAAAGCAAAAAAAAAAAAAAGAGAGAGAGAAAAACGGGGCGAAGCCATAGCACAGCTGGGAGGGCATTTGCATTGCATGCAGCCAACCTGGGTTCGATCCCGGCATCCCCATATGGCTCCCGAGCACCACCAGGAGTAACCCCTGAGCATTGCTGGGTGTGACCCCAAAAAAAAAAAAAGAAAAGAAATATAAACACATGCAGGGGCATACATGTATATGGCTGGAGGGATAGTGCAGAAACTGAGGCACTTGCCTCCCTGGCACTGTTTATGATCCCCTGAACACTGGCAGGATTTGACATCCCCGAGCACAGAACCAGGAGTAGGATCTGAGCACTGTCAGGTATGACCTGAAGCAGCCAGAGAAATAAATAATCATGATGGTCATCAGTTCCAGTTTTCATCTTTGGAAACTGAAACTCCATGTTCATTTAGCAACGGTCTAATTGCTTGGTAGTGACTGCTGCCTCCCCCCCCTCGGTTTCCCTCTTCCTCCAGCCCTGACAAAGCAGCATTTCTCCTGTCCTCGCTATGCTTTTGACTGGTTACATAAGTTGCATTGCGCAATGTTTGTCCTTTTGGGACTGCATATTTCTCCCAGCTTAGTGTCTTCAGGGCTTATCCGTTTTATGGCCTCTGCCAGGATTGGTCCTTTCAGAGCGGAAGAATATCCTCCTCATGATTGCCTACGGAGGGCATTGCATTGTGTGTGGCTTTCGTCTGTGGGACTACAGTTGCTTCGACCTCTTGGCTGTAAGGAATGATGTTACTGTTGTTACTATGAACACGGGCGCACACATAGCTTTCAAGTCCCTGCTTTCAGTTCTGCAGGGTAGACACCCAGAATCCAGAGCAGAGCTCCAGGATTATGAGGTCATGTCATGCTTTACTTTGGGGGGAATCCTGTACCAGTCAGCAGCAGCAGTTTGCATTCCTCTGAGCAATGTGCGCAGGTTTCTGTTTCTTCACACTTGGACCAACCCTTGTAATTCACTCCTCCCTCCCTTGACCTAGTGGATATGACCTGTTAGAATTTCCTTGTGATTTGGGTTTCTTAATGATTTATGATGCTGAGCAAGCATCATTTTTTTTTCTTTCTTTCTTTGCTTTTTTTTTTTTTTTTTTGCTTTTGGATCACACCCAGCAATGCTACAATGCTAAGGGGTTACTCCTGACGCTGCACTCAGGAATTACTCCTGGAGGTGCTTGGGGGACCATAGGGGATGCTGGGGATCGAATCAAGGCAAGCTGTCTACACACTGTATGCTCCAGCCCCCACCTGACCAAATGGCTTAATGGTCATTTATATATCGTCTTTTAATAATTACCTACTTAAGTCCTTTACCCATATTTTAACTAGTTTGGGTTGGTTTTATTGCTGTTGTTTTTTGCTTTTTTGGGTCACACCCAGGGATGCTCAGAGGTTACTCCCTTCTCTGGACTCAGGAATTACCCCTGGCTATGCTCGAGGGACCACATGGGATGCCCAGAGTCCGCGAATGCAAGGAAAATGCCTTTCCCGCTGGACTATAGTGCCAGCCCTGTTGTTGGTTTTTTTTTTAATTTGTTTTGGGGCCATGCTGGGCATTGTTTAAGATTTTCTCCTACCTCTGTGCTCAGGACTCACTCCTGATGGAGCTCAGTGGACTATATAGGATGCTGTGGATTGAACCCTGGGTCAGCGGTGTGGGCAAGCACCCTAATCGTTAGACTATTGCTCCAGTTCCCTGAGGTTTAATTGTTACTGAGACATAGTTCTTTCTCTGTTTTGGTTACTAATCCTTCCCCGCCCCATGTAAAGCATGCACTGAAGACTCTTGAGTTTCTCTCTGACCCCACATAAACAATTTTTAAATATTTCCCCCTATTTTGTGGTTTGTCTTTTTGCTCTGTTGATAATGTCCTTTGATGCATAGACATTCAATGTGTATTTTTTCTCTTCTGTGTTTGGTATCAAGTCCAGTGAATTATTACCAAATCTATTGTAAAACTTATCTTTATCTTTTTTTTTTTGTAGTTATCATCTATTTTTTTTTCTTATTTCTGGCTCTGCTCAGGAATTACTCATGGCAAGCTCAGGACATCATATGGGGTGTCAGGGGTCAGTCTGGGTCAGTTGCATGCAAGGACAATATCCTTCTCACTGTACTATCTCTCCAGCCCAGTTATCATGTAGTTTTGATCTTATGCTTTTTTTAATTTATTTTTTATTTTTTTTTTTTTTTGCTTTTTGGGTCACACCTGGCAATGCTTAGGGGCTACTTCTGGCTCTGCACCCAGGAATTACTCCTGCTGGTGCTCAGGGGACCATATGGGATGCTGGGGATCGAACCCAGGCCGGCACAGGCCGACCACGTGCAAGGCAAATGCCCTACCTGCTGGGCTATTGCTCTGGCCCCTAATGTTTGTTTTTAATTTATTTTATGCCACTCTTATATACACTATAAGGTAAGGGTCTAACTTATTCTTTTTTTTTTTTTTTTTTTGGGGGTCACACCCAGCAATACTCTGGGGTTACTCCTGGCTCTGCACTCAGGAATTACTCCTGGTTGTGCTCTGGGGACCATATGGGATGCCACAGATTGAACCCAGGTCAGCAGTGTGCAGGGCAAACACCCTACCCACTGGACTATTGCTCCAGCCCCTAATTTATTCTTTTACATGTAGATGTCCACTTTTTTCAAAAGAAGGCTCTCCTTTGAATCACTGAATGGTCTTGATCTTCTGTTAAAAATCATCTGATTATATGTCTCAAGGTTTATTACTGGACTTTTTACTATTTCATTCTTTTATATGTCTGCATACCAGAACTATACTGTTTTAATTGCTGTGCCTTTGTACTTAAGTTCTGAAATCAGAAAAAACAACTGTTGGAGCTGGAGCTGTAGTCCAGCAGGGGAGGGCATTTACCTTGCATGCGGCCAACCCAACTTTGATCCTCAGCATCCCATATGGTCCCCCTGAACACTGCCAGGAGTGTTCAGGGGGACCCATACACGGACGTGTTCAGGGAGCAATTCCTGAGTGCAGAGCCAGGAGTAACCCCCTGAACATTGCCGGGTGTGACCCAAAAAATTGGGAAAAAAGAAAAAGAAAAACAACTGTGTTTTTCTTGTGTAAGGTTGTTTGGGCTGTCTGGGATTCCGTGAGTATCCCAATGAATTTCTATGAATTTTCTATTTCTGTAACAACACAGAGCCATCAGGATTTGGATTGTATTGAATCTATCGATTGCTTTAAATAGTGTTGATGTAATCCATGAACATGGGATGTCTTAATTTGTCTCTTTATTTTAGCAGCATCGTGTATTTTCACTGTACACTTCTTTCACTTCCTTGAGTATATTTTTTACTAAATGCGTTATCATTTTTGGATTCTTACTTTCAGTTTTTAAGACTTCTAAATTATTGAAAATGGAAGCAATATGAAACATGATAACAAAAGAATTTATTTAAACCATCTTATTCTTGGGCTGGAGAAATAGTGCATTGGGTTGGGCATTTGCCTAGCAAGTGGACAACCGAGGTTTGATCCCTGGAAGCCCATTCTGTCCTCCAAGTCTGTCCAGAAGTGATTCCTGAGCACAGAGCCAGGAATAACCACTAGGCCTGGCCCAAAAACAGAAAAAAGAAAAGAAAAAAAGTAAACTAATTCTCTCTCCCGCGTTTCTGCTGAACAACATACAGTGGAGGGATTAGAGAACCAGAGGCCGCCTTCTGAGTCTTCATGTTGCTGAGATCCCCCGGCACCCCTCTCCCGAGTGGTCCCTTTTTCTGGCACAGATGTGGGGATGGTATAATATTCCCTGGGATCTGGTCAAGGCCTGGAAGTCATCAAAGACGGCATCAAAGCATCTCCCTAGAATGTGATGCTGAGAACATTCAGGCCCCAAACACTCAGGGAGGCTTTTCTACCTGAAACAGAAACAGTTCCTTGGAGGTGCTGGAGAAATGTAACAAACGGCGTGCCCACCCCCACAGTCTGGCGAGTAACTCTGGGGATTTGGCCCGCTGCCTTTCGGGCCCCTCTTCCCTTTCAGTCGAGTTGCTGTGAGGACAGAGAGGGGGGTGTCAGGGGGCAGGCCCTGCTCAGGCATCCCCTCCACCCCCCAAGGCTGCGTGCTAAAGGGCAGGCAGGGTTCTTGTCCCTGTGACTTAGAGCTTTCGTGGCCTCAGGCTCGCCTGGTGAAACGCTGGTCTTTTTCAGCTCTTGGATTTATTTGCTTTTTGTTGTTTGGGTCTGCGAGGATATACATGTAAACACAGAGCCAGACGCACACTCACACGCCGTTCTGTGCCCCCTCCAGATGTCTGCAGAACTCATCGGCTGGAGTGTCTGTCTCTGTTCCTCTCATCTGCCCTCCTCCTCCTCTGCCCTGCTGTGACTTCTTCTTGTCTTTGTGCCTGCCGGAAGCCCCTCTGTCACGGGGCCAGGTTCCCTGGCTACTTGTTCAACTCCAGCTGCTGCTCCTATAGACACCCCCCCCCCCCCACCCGGCCAACTCCAATTTCCATAGCAACAGAAACTGATTTTTTCCATCCCTGCCTTTCCACTTTGGAAGGGAACCCATAATCATCTTTTTAAAAGACACAAAATGTTGAGCTACATCTGGCAGTGTTGACTTGGACGGGGCAGAATCCACCGCGTGCCGGCCCGATCCTCCAGGTCTTAGTCCCGTCTCTTCCTGCTCCTCTGCCAGCCCCCCGTCCCTCTTGCTCCTGAGGTTTCTGGCTCTAAAGCAGGTTTGAGAAGTCGGCGTGGGCCTTTTCTCCTTTTAAATGAGTGCAAGATGGCTTTATGCTTTGCCAGCCAAGAAGAGGGCAGGGTGGGAAGCTTGGTCCATTGCACCAGGCGATGCTAACCTGCGTCACCGGCTTCTGTTTACTTACCCTCCTCCGGTGGAGAGGTCAGAGGTCTGAGTCTGTGTCTCTGCAGGTGAGACTCCTTCTCCCCAGCTCGGGCAGCTCCATCCCTAGGTCATTCGGCAAGACTTGATGGCGACACTCCAAGCAGGGCAGTTTGGCAGGCGCTGCCGAGATGAGCCTAGGAATGGTGATG